>JAQGAZ010000473.1:0-60169 GCA_034692225.1 Polydesmus complanatus | reverse complement strand
TTCATGGGTTCACTTCCTATCTCAAATATCTTATCCTCTTTTATCAACTCAGCAACAATTTCGCTATCTAAAGCTTCCGATTGTCTTATTAATTGTAACACATCAATATTCTTCCCTTGCAACATTATCTTATCTCGCATTTTGTTTCTGAACCACACATTTGACTCGGGTGTTAAAGCACTGAAATGCATTTTTGAATCGCGTTCCACGAATTGAACATCATTCTTAAAACCCTCTTTAATGACACTTTGAGCTAAATCGCATTGAGCTACGACGATCGTTTTTAATTTACTATTGTTTGTTAACAAATGCTTAAGCAAATTTAAATCTTTTTCATTGAGATTGTTTCGTTGACAATCGAAAACTAACACGTGGTCAGTTAAGGACTTAATCGTTTCTGCAAAATACAGATAGTTGTTTAAATGATTTACTTGCATTAAATCTAGAAATATGTACTTTACTTTGTACGATTTTAAAATGCTAAAAATTCTTTGAATCTCAAATTTAAAGCCAGTTGCTATCCACATTGCGTTTCTCAACTCGTTTAAACCTAAAAATGCTTCTAAGCCAATTGTATCCTTAAATTCTAATTCTTTGACTATCGTTTGTTGTAAATAAATATCTGAAAATTTCTTACATATGGAAACACTTGTCTTCGTAACACGTGCTACGTTCTGCACAAAGTTCCTCGGTTCGTTTATAAAGCGGAATAATTGCTTCGTAACATTAATGAGCTCATTAGCATTAAAATTAGCACATTCTATTTGCTGACATTTGTTTTCGATATATAAGAAGTTTTCAAACAGGGAATTGTGTTTATCTAACTTAAAATTAGGCAATTCGTTCTTAATTTCATTTTTTAAGTCAACTCTTAGTGTAGTTTCACTTGGCCAACAAAATAGAAACAATTGCTCAACTTTAGAAAACGTATTCAAGTGACACACTGATATCGCTATGTCCCTCACTTTATAGTGAAGCCTAATACCCCACTCCATGTTTTTATCAGCCTCTGGAGTGTAACTGTTCTCACTATTAGCACAGTCCCAAAACTCATTAACCTCCCGGTTGCTTTTAGCAATGGAATCATAAATTAAACTAGGTAAACTTCTAATTAATTTAACAAAAGCATTATCTAAATACTTTGATGGTTTGGATATATCGTCTTTCATTTTCTCTGCAAATACTACGAGAGGCCAATCATGTATTAATCTAACTCCATTGTCATTAATAATCGCCATCACAATGCTTTCCATATTGTGATAATGTAAGTTATAAGCAATATGACTGGCTACAATTAACCAATAATAACTATTTCTTACGAAGGGTATAATGTCAACTTGGTAGAGTTTACCAACGTGTTTACAACAAGTATTTACTATATTGGGGCGTGTGAGGTACAGCGTGATGTCCAGATTGGTCCAGAAGTTGTAGTCAGGCTTTTCGTATCTGTGGTGGAACATCTCGCACAGCTTGGTCAACATCCGCAGACATCCAGGGCTCTCGAAGCCCCTACCGTGTGCGCGTGGTAAGACAGGTCTTCCTCACTTTTAAGGCGAAACTTATTCATCTCGTGATCGATGGTTAGGTATTCCGTGCTGAAGGTGGTGATCTGGGCTAACCACACCCCCAACGAGTGACCAGTGATGGAGATCTGAATCTGCTTAAACCGTTTCTTACGAGAACGTTCCCGCAGCACATGCTCCACGAATGTACAAGTTGAGTCTATCTGCGAGGTGTGTTGGTTCCTCATGATGCCTTTGATGTCAGCCAGAAGAGCTTCAACTTTTGTAGGGTTGGTTCCTCTGTGGCTGAATACCAGTTGCTGCTCCGTTGCATTCCAAAAGGCCGCTCCAAAATATCCGTCCCTTTGATTTTGTGCAGTGGTTAGAAGCTGCCATTCCTTACTGATTTTGGCCAGAGTTTCTTTTAATTGTTCCACATTATTGTTATTATTCAGTTGATCCTGTATTTGGTTTGAAGAAAAAGTGTTTTTTTGCAGGTCGTTTTCATAAGTAGAAAAAAATTTATAGGTGAGAAACGCCAGTTGAGCCAGTGTTTTATCCTGTAGGAAGACGGGTCTGTTCAACCAACTCTCATCCCTCTCGCCCAACTCAACCTTTTCTTTATATTTTCCATTGCTTAACACGAGTTGAGTAACAGGGTTCGCTGTCTCTACGGATACTACATTTACTTTCTCCATTTCTGTGGTTGCGGAATTTGATTTCTTTAATCAACTTTCATGTGACATTTTTTTTTCATCTATTAAAAAAAAAACTATGTTATTATATAAAATAGTTCAGTGCCTCGAAGGAATAGGACACCCAATTTAATTAGTTTAAACGTTAGAACTGCAATATAATGCAGATATTATGCAGAGGGAAAGGTCGTGTTTTCTAACTCTCCTGCTTTTCTATTGACTTTTGATTGATTTTGAACGATCTTTGAACCCCGATGGCTTTCTACTTTGGTACCCCGCATTAAAGAGTGGAGTATCCGGGAAAAGGACATGTTGGGAGAAAATTTTCAGAGCTCTCATTAGTGATCGGGGAGGCGGAGAGATTCCGGAATAGTTTCTTTGAAGCTAACTTCAGCTTGCTATTAAAAATAATACCGGTTATCGAGTATGGTATCAGCCTGACTAATGACTGCACAGGTGATTCATCGATTGGTCACGATTTATTTGATTTCTACTGCCGTGATTTGTGGTGTGATGGGGAGCGATTGCGATTTATTTGCGGTCTCATCTCTCAGCAAAGTTAGTGACGGCGCGCACAGATGGTGATGACTTGTCATGAGACAATTGCCATCGAGATAAGCAAACCGCGTATCGTGATAGTTGTGATATACAGCCCACAACAGTCGAACTTGGAAAGAGGGTTGGCGGCTATCTACAATGAATTTGAGCTAGTGAACGACGTGATTATCATGGGTGATTTTAATCATCAACCAACAGTGAGTTCAAAGGTTCTACGGGAAGCGCAAGGTCAGGGATTCGCAATTGCCTCAAAAAAAGCCACAAAAAAGAACTGCTTGGATTGGCTGTTGGCGAGGGGCTCGAGGTGGAGACTTACTGTTATGAGGGAGCTTGGCTCAGATCATCGAGCGCAGGTTTTTTGCAGTGGGGACTTCCGCAAGACATGGCCAGATCCGGTGAAGCGACAGGTGACTACGGCGGCCACACTGATCAACTTCAGAGAGCGGTTGGAGGGAATACTGGAAGTAACAGATAAGGAGGTCTTTGAGGTGGTTACTCAGTGCTACAGGCGGTCCACACCGGAAGTGCTAGTGGGAACCTTGTCAAATCAGCCATGGTGGACGGTGGAGAACGCAATAGCTAAGGGTGCTCGTGCACTCCAGTTTAAATGGTTTGAGGAGGTGCGCGCTAATTTGAATAATTGCATTAACGATAATTTCAGTTCGGGATCGGGGCCATTTGACCTGGAGCGGAATAAACTTTTTAACAACTTAATCACGGGACTGCATACGGAAGAACAGGTTTATCAGGTTCTGGACAAAGCCTACGCCAGGTCAATTGCAGAATCTAAGTGTAAGTTTTATGGGGCAATTGGGTTGAGTTCAATAACCGCCTTCTGGAAATTTTATAGACTTTAATATAAAGTGAGGAAACAAGTGAGGCGGGAGGAAGTGGAGCCGGAAGTGATGGCAAAGCATTTCGCAAACATTCAGAGTGGGGCGGACGTGGAGGCGCCTCTATCTGTGACAGATGGTCTGGAGTTCGAGCTATTGGACGAGGCAGCATTGGACAGGATAATCTATAACCAGTCAGTGGAGGTTACCCCGGGGCCATCAGGTATGCTACGTGCTCACTTCGAAAAACTAGGCCACGCGGTCAAGAGTAAGCTGGTGGGTGGGTACAATAACATAATTTTGAACGCGCAGTACCCAAATATCTGGAAACAGCCTCCAATAACACCAGTCTACAAGGGGGGAGGGTCCCGAAGCAATCCCACTAACTATAGACTGGTCTCGGTCTTGAGCCTTGAGGCAAAGATTTTGGACGTCCATTTGGAGAAGAACTTACGCCGGATGTTGGACATAAGTGACGCGCTACTAACAAATCAACATGGGTTCAGATCCAATTATTCGTGTCAAACTTGTTTAACAAAACTAAATGACACGATTTTTAATTACCTATCTACTAATCCGATTGTCTTTTTATGTAAATTAGATGTAGCCAAAGCATTCGATACCCTGCCCCGAAGCAAAATCATGGAGGAATTGGAAGCAGCTGGGGTTGGGTATAGGGCACGGCGCCTCATTCACTCATATTTGAGTGACAGAACAATTAAAGTGAAGGTACAAAATCAGTTCTCTGAGGTTAAAGCGATCAAACGGGGTGTTCTGCAAGGCTCAGCCCTGGGGCCGCTGCTCTTCGTGTTGGCAACATGGGGAATAGCGGGGCTACAGCTTGAGGGGCGCCTCTTTATCTACGCGGACGACTTGGTCTTGTGTACGCGACCGGGAGAAATCAGGTGGACTCAACAATGCTAAAAATAAAGACAGACGTTCAGGCAATCAACGAGTGGTACAGGGGACTCGGAATGTCTCTGCAAATGGCCAAAACTCAAGTAATGGCAATTGCGGATTCCTCAACCTACGTGTCAATTAAAAGAAAAAGATTGCAGTTGGATGAAGGGGCTATCGCGATTCAGGAAAGGTTAACTCTGCTGGGTGTTACTATCGATCGTGAATGTCGATTTAGGCTGCAAGTCCATCGCGTATGCAAGAAAATCAGTGCACATGCTGCACCTTTCAGGAAGCTCGCCCCATATACTTCCTATCATTCAAAGGTTAAACTGTTGCAGATGTGTGCGTACAGTATGCTATTGTATGGTTTGGGCAACTGGGCGCCGCTGTACGAAGTCGACATGACGAGGATATATAGAAAAATTAACGTTCTTGTCCACATCCTCTTTCGAATAAATCCCCGAACAAGAATGAAGCCGGTGTATGAGGAACTGGGTTTACAACAGCCGAGAGACTATATAGCCAATTGGTTGGCAATACTGATCAGTACAAGAATACGCAAGGGTGAGTTTGAGAAAGGTCGAGTAAACAGCAGTATAAACGTGACCCTCGACCATCACGCCACAGTTCCGTACAGGTTTGTTCGCAGCCCAATTGCGCGTCGGTTGAGTGGGTACAGAGATGTTGCGTTCTGGAACATTATTCCGGAAGAATTGCGTCGAGTGGCGGTGGAGTGTCACGAATGTGGCCCAGCATGCACACATTTTAAGGAGAAGGCACTTGAATATAAGTTGGGGCAATATTTTAATAAAGTGGTTTGGGAAATTTTGTAGCAACAAGGAGTGGGGCGATTTGCTGCGGACGTCTCCATCCCATTTTGGGATTGTACCGGGATTTTCTGAGTAGAGGCGCATAGGCTTGTATTTGGTTTTGGGTGTTTTTGCCATCTCACATTGTCCAAATAAAACCAAATAAAAGCACATTGGGCTTGTATTTGGAATATATTAAAATAAGGTGTTAATGGCAACTCACTTATATTTTATTATCGGTAGCTGCAGTTAGCGTCAAAAATCATTAAAAAAACTTATTCACGAACATTTTCATAAAAATATATGACATATTAATGCATGCAGTAGATTAATTCGGATCTATCACCACCATTTTCCGAATACAGGCCCAGGTGGGCCTGTATTTGGAAAATAGGAAAATCTAAAAATTAGATTTAATTTTGTCCCCAAATAGAAGCACATGTGCTTTTATTTGGAAACAAAAACCATATAGAAGCCCAATGGGCCTTTATACGGGGGCGCCTCTACTCGGAAAATCCCGGTACTTGGTATCAAAATGGTTAAGCCGGTTGTTGCACATGAACGAAAAAATAAATTTGGCGCTCGCCCTGCTCACACATTGTGCATTAAATGGTACGCGTAAAATGAAAAGAATAGGCGCAGAGCTTGCGAAAATTTTAAAGAAAATTTATTAATTTTCCCACATTTTTTTTTTTTTGTTTTTTGGAAAAATCGGGTCCCTCAAAAACTTATAAAGTTTGTAACAAATTTTTAAAAAGACCCTTCTTTTTGGAAAATGGAAGCAGGAGGAGCGTGTAAATGGTTTAGTGGTGTAGGCTGTAGCCTAGTCTACGTGCACGTTACGTAACCTTGCGTTCAGGGCTTCACTTGTAAAGCATTCACATGTTTGATCAACAGTTACTGTAGGCCTATATATGAACGTTTTCTCATTTCAATTGCTAATACTGTTCGATATTACTGAGTCTATTTTATACTCCGAATATTTTATTTGTTTTTTCGTTGAATCCCATACATTTCATAACGTGGCACGTCAAAATAACTACGCCAAAATGACGAAAATATCTACGATAGCTCAGAACGGCCACGCTATAATTATATTTATTACATAGGTTTGGTTAGGTTAGGCAAATATTATCATTAAACAGTTTGTAATTACTTCCTTTACATATAAATAATTTCATTACTTACGGTAAGCAAAATCGACAATAAACACTATCTAACATATTATTCCATATAATGAAACTATCTGGTGGCTGTTTTGTGGTATCGTAGATATTTTCGTCATTTTGACGTAGTTATTTTTGTTTTCGTTATTATCACATGCAACCCATTTCATAAAACGGAAAAGTTAGCGCGTAAAGCGTGCAAGTATTTGTTCAGCTTAAATACATATTTACACAGAATGGCATTTTTTCTACTCCGATATAAAAATTGGAAACGGGTGGCTTAAAAATGCAGACGTTATTTTGAATTTTGCGGTTTGTCGTACTAAATTCTTATAACTTGCCAATTTTTTTTAACTTGTTGTTTACGCAGTGTATCAAAAAACATTTATTGCATTTTCTGAGTTTTAATTCGCTCTCTGCATTTTTTTTTTTTTTTTCTCATAAACTTAGACCTTATTCGTAGTGGGATACGTGCTTTCCTTTGCAAAAATGTACAAAACTTATTTTCAACGAATCCTTTTGGCTCTGAGGAAGGGGAAGTGTGGTGCTCTGATCGGGGTCACTTCGCTCGCAGTCCTCTTCTTCTTGTTTCAATACCACAATGTTCACCGCGAGAGTTCGGACGGCAGGATGGCCACGAAAGTGAGTCAACGGCAGTTAAAAGTTTATGACCCCCGCAAAAACAACACCAGTCAGTTTGGCGAGATCCACGGGGAGGAAGTGAAAGAGGAGGCGCCAGAAGAAAAAGTGTCAGCAGAGGAAGTGACAGCCACCAGTGCACAATTTTGCTGAATAACAAAGATATTAGCAACAACAATGTTGATAATACTAATGAAGATGTAGTAGCTACTAATCCGAAAGCAGAAGCAGAGGATCTTCTCACTCCAAATCCAAACGGTAGCCTGAATAATGCTAATAATTCGATCCTTAATCCTCAAAACAGTTTGCCGCAGAATTTCAACGAACAAAAAGCAGTAAGTGAGGAAGTGACACCTTCAGTTTACATCCCTAAGCGACGCCTCTTCCACTTGGATCTAAAAGGGGCTCCGCCTAAGGTAGAATACTTGAGGAAAATCTTTCCCCTGGTTAAGCAACTCGGTGCGAATGGTGTGCTGTTAGAATATGAAGACATGTTTCCCTATGAAGGCGATTTGGCCCCTATGGCGGCCACTAACCATTACAGTAAAGAAGAAATCGCCACTATCCTTCAACTCTGTCAGGAGAATGATTTTGAGGTGATTCCCCTCATTCAGACCTTCGGACATGTGGAATTTATTTTAAAACTTAAACCATACATGGCTCTGCGTGAAGTTCCTAGCGTGCCTCAAGTTTTTTGCCCCTCCAACAACGACACTATGCTGTTGATTCAAGAGATGGTAGATCAGGTGTTGAATCTGCATCCTGGCGTCAAATTTCTTCACATCGGATGTGATGAGGTGTACCAATTAGCTGTGTGTTCAAAATGTTCCCAAAGGAGCAGAGACAAAGGTCGTGATGCTCTGTTTATCTCCCACGTAGCACAAGTGGCCAGCTACGTGCGAATGCACCACAAAGTCATTCCCATCATCTGGGATGACATGTTGCATCATTTCACCGCCGAAAGTTTGAGACAATATGATTTGGGTAAACTGGTGGAACCAATGGCGTGGACATATGTGAGCGAAGTGTATCGCTTCATCCCTCACAACACATGGATCACGTATGGTGAAGTTTTTCCTTATATCTGGTCAGCTAGTGCATTCAAAGGAGCTTTCGGAGCGGCATTGGTTAATCCTCCTGCCAAATCTCATTTGGATAATAATTTAGCATGGCTGGATGTGATGAGTAAAGAACAGAATAGATTTAAAGAGTTCCGAGGAATCGCCATCACAGGTTGGCAACGTTACGATCATTTCGCTACATTATGCGAGCTTTTACCTGCCGCCATTCCATCTCTCGCCATCAGCATGGTAGCAGTGAGTCACGGATACTTTAACGAGTCATTACAGCAAATATTGTTTGACGCTTTAGGATGCCCGCAGTCACCAATGTACTCAACATTTGTTAACTTCGATACAGACCCAAACCTGTGGAATAAAATGTCTCGGTGTTCTTTCCCTGGCATCACCTTTTTCAAAGTCACCGAGAGATTGGAAAACGTGAAAAAAATGGTCAAAGATTTTATAAATGATGAGATTGATAAAAAAGCTTGGTTGAATGAATATAGTGTACGACATAATTTCAGCAGTGTTTCACGTATTGATGTGGCCATGCAGAAGTTTCCATTCATTTTCACCAATGTGGAAGGTTTTCTTAAGCAGGCCAGGGACTCCTTGAGGGAATGTTTTGATGAAAATACAGTAAGTGAGTGGATCGAGCTTAAAGTGTACCCACTGCTGGCGGAAGTGGAACAAATACGCAAATCAGCCGAGACTTTGAAAGCAGTAGATAAGTGGGTGGCCAGGCAATTTCCACCCCTTCCAGAACTTGCCAAATATGGAGTGGGAGTACCCAATGATGCCAAACAAGAAAAGAAATGAGAACCCATATGCTTTTTCAATAGTTATCTATTCGACTATTTTTTATTTATTTATTTAAAATTTGACACTGGGTAGTAGATAAAAATAAATAATAATTTTTTTTAAAAAAAAATACATGTACGATAATAATTTTTTTCTTACTTTGCTTGATGCCGAGTTCTTATTAACTACTTTTGCAAGTTTATAAGAACTAGGCCTTAGGTAAAGTAAACAAAAATAATAAAACAGTCGAATAGATAACCAAAATTAAGAAATTGAGAAAAAATGTTTTTTAATAATAAAGAACAATATTTTGGAAAAAAATAGTAGCTTAAATGTATCAATTCCTTACAAAAACATTCTTGTAATAATTATTACGGTGTTATTTTCATACGTTGCCACCAAAACTTGGTAACAATTGTGTCGATTAAATTTTAAAAAAATTATATAAAAAAAAAAAAGCGCCATCTCTGATCTAACGAAGCAGAGAGAAAACAAATTTGATTATTGTATACTTAATAGAAGCAGTTTACCCTAATAGTTGTGAATTTAATTTTTAGAACTTGTAGAAAATTCAGCATGACCCCCCTTCAAAATATTATATACCGTAAAAAAATAGAATATGGACAGCTACCGTCAATGTGTGAACAGATCGGCCAAGTAATGGCTGACAAGCAAACTGGCCACCTAGCCAGCTGCCCTATTGCCATGCCGAGTATTGATACCGTGTAAACAATGCATAGGTTTTCAGACTGCAACGTAGAATGAAAATCCTATAAATGCTGGCCTGGTTTGTTTAACATAACATCTGATTATCGACAGCCACAGCTGAAAAGAAGCCTTCTTTAAAAAAAAAATATTCATTTTGTACCAAAGGTATTTTTTTATGCTTATACCAAAGCTTTATACTGTATTCTAAAAAAAAGTTATATTTAAAATTTAAACACATACTGTAATATTGAACTCTTTTAATTGTATCTTTAATGTGCGCCGAATACCAAAGCTCCAGTAAAGAGCGCCCTCTATTAATAAGAAATCTAAGTTACTGTTTAGCTGGGTTCATTAACATAATTTTATTTACTATAATTTGTTTCAGAGAGGCTCACCAATAATATTTATTATAAATGCACTTATAAAGAAAAGATTAATAATAAAAAATACAATATTACATTGTACTACTAAAAAGAAAACTAAATATTTTAAAAATTAATACTCGGAGTAATATTTTTTTTTATCAAAAATCCTAGGTTAATATACAACTTGACAAGATTAAACTCTTGTTTCATTTCTTATTCACTATAACATCTTGATCGAGACGAATTCGCTACGTTCAAAACTATCGAAATTGATGTAACAATGTTGGTTTTGTTGACCTTTTTAGCTTTGGATAAGTAAATGTTTTGCGCACTTTCAATAATTAAATTTTTAATTAATTATTTTATTGATGCGTCTCAAGATTCGAATGCCACTGATGAATGGATGGATCTAAGAGCCGGCTGGAAATATTCACGACCTGTGTGCGGCGGGGATTGGAAGACCTAAGCTATAATAACGATTGCACATTGGGCAGTGTCAAACGAAGAATGTCAAGTAAATTTCAATGTCATTATTAACCGCCCGGTTCTAAAATCTTAGTATTTTTCATTTTATGCAATGTACCGCAAGAACTATGAAAACGATATGATGGATAATGCAGTAAAATACCCAAAATATTCTTATAATGTGATTATTACGGTACTAGTATTTATTATTTACTTTGATTACAAACTTCTAGACTTGGTTAAATGAGTGAAAAGTTTAAATCAACTCCCGCAAACTCATAATTTAAAAAAAAAAAAAAAAAACTGAGAGCGAAAGAATGGTGGCCACAGGGTAGCCATGGTGAGGGCATCAATAATATCTACATCATAATGAACCATCGTCACAAACTACGCAATTGAAAAAATTGTGCATCTTCCTGGAGGAAGTTGCGAGAAATGCACGTTCGGCTTACCCAAATAACTAACACTTTCTCCCCCCTCTTAAATTCGCACAACTAGACAATATAAGTAGAATTATTTATCTCTAGGATTCAGCGGCAGATAAATGTACTATTGTACTGTAAGCTTATTCGGATTCATCATAACGATGTCACTAGGACTACGAGTAGTATGCTATTCTATTAAAATTAACAATTTTAGTCTTCTTCCTCATTTTAGTTTTGGACAGGTAAACGGCGAATTTAGCTGTGCTAAACGAACAATGTCTAGTAAATGTCATTATTAATCTTCCGCTTCAAAATCTGAATATTTTTCATCGTATTTAGGCCTACAGTAACTGTACTTGAGTAATTTACGACATGATAAAGTTAGTCGTAAAAGTAGTAAAACGAGCGAAATATTAATGTCGACTCCTGCAAACTGACTAATGGCATTTATTCACAGTTAAATGTGAACTTATCGATGTTTTTGGTGTACTATAATTTTCGTAATTAAATCATTTCAAATTCAGCATTTAAAAACGCATTATCTTTCGATATTTAGAGTACAGTACAAAACCTATTCCCCCTATACCGGTAATTATAATTTTCCATTAAAATAACAAAAACAAAAAAAAAATACTGGAAAAATCATTAATCTTATGAATTACTTTGACCGTTATTTTTTTAAAAATTTCAGATATCCAACCTTAAAATCAAAAAAATTAACGCTTTTTTCCTTATTCAAATAAATCATTAAAAAAAGTATTCCAAAAAATCAAAAATATGTAGAATTTTAGTTAATTTCACTTTCGCTATTATATTGTAAACTAAGTTAAATTAATTAATTAGTTGCACAACTATGAAGTTCCTTGCAAGTACATGTAAGCTTAGCTCAAAATAATAAATAAGAATTTAGAAACAGGCAACGAAATTTCAGTTCAGCCTTGGAAAAAAAAATTGTTAAAAAATAACGTTAACAACATGTGCACTATGCCTCTGACCTCCAAAAGACTTTACATAAAAAAATACAGATACAGTATTAATACAGTAATTAAAAATATTGCAACCGTAAACGCCGTTTAAATATTGAAATGATTAATTTTCTCGCGCCTAAATTACTGTATTTCTAATATCCGGTTGACACCCAACCAATTTAACATTAATTAATTAATTCTCATTTTTCACTGACGTCAAATTTGTTATAACCATGTGACTAATTCTCGCTACCGAAAAAAGATTAAAATAAATGTTAGATGAAAAATCAAAATGCCTAACTTATGAGCTTGCGCATACCTTTTATTAAGCTCGTTTAGATTTTGATCTTGTTCTGGAAAAACATTTTTTTCTAAAATCCTGTTTGTTTAATTTTAATCTCATTTTTGCCACCAAGCCTAAAACGAATTACTTTTAAAGCTTAGCTAGAAATTAATTTTAAAAACTTCCCATTAAAAAAAAAAACGTCTTAAAAAACATACATATTATATTAAAATAAAGATGAAATGCAATAAAACAGAAGTATCAAGTAAAAAAAAAAAGCCTGCATTTAAATTTCAATAAAAATGATTTGTTTGCAAATAGTGTGTAACCTTATAACCTTCTCTCTCGTATAACGCTGATGTTTGACTCTACATCCTTCTCAAAACAAAAACAAAACAAAAAAAAAAAGATCGAAATCTAATCTTCATCCAATTCAACGCTCGTTTTAAGCCGTCACGTGACATGTCGCGAAGGAAATGCATTTCCAGTCATCACTAATTCTCAAACTCAAAGTACATAACGATCATGACCTTTTTAATTATGATATTCCCATAAATACCAAACAAATACTACCATATCACTTCAATTACACACTGGAAAAACAAAAGTAGAAATGCAATTTTATCTGATAATTTTATTGTTAGCGGTAATAATAATATTGTTCTAATGGGAAATTTACCCTGCTCATCTTGTTAATTCGAAAATAATTTCAGGTGGTATTCGCGGTGGATGCTAAAGTCACGGTCACGATAGCTTTAGGCTCTTTTACCGCTCGAGGAATTCGATGCGATTGGTTTTTACCTTGCGATTTCAAATTTTCCGTTTGTGTGGATGACATTTTAGCTTCGAGGTAAATTCTGTGGTTTAAAAGAGAAAGGACCTCTTGACAGCTTATAAAAATCAAATTCTTTTTCAAACTCAGTGGTAATCGGCTGTTCCCATGTACGTATGCCAGTCGCAGTACCAGTCGATTAGGTGCGGCGCCAATCAATCTGGCAGCAAAAATCACGCCAATTATCATTCAAATGGATACTTGGAAGGTAAACACACTTAAGTTACTTATAATTATTCTAAATCAATTAACACTCAAAATTATCACTTTGCTGCATTGTTAAAATCTTCAGTGGACTACTTATTATTTAAAATATCTAATTACAGTACGTAGTTCTCTAACTACTTCAACTGCAAAAAAATATTCTAGATAATAATTATGTACTGTATTGCTATCCTAAATCTTTCAAAAAATAAATAAATATCTAATAGTTCCGTTTCAAACAACAGACATTGAAAAATAACTAGTTAACTTTTTAAGAAATAAATTGCATATAATTTTTTAAAAATTATCGAAAAATTTACTTACGTAATTAAAAAAGTGCAGTATATGCATACATCTATCTTTTTAATTATTCTTAAAACAATAAACTTAACCTATCTGGCCACGATTGCTTTAGATAATAAAAGCTTTACTAATAAATTATAATGAAAAAATTAATTGATGATGCATTTGCATTATTTTAATGTTGACCAGGGTATCCGCTTAAAAGTACGCGTTTTAGATCATGATCAATACAGCGAAGACGACGAGATTGACTTCCTATCCATGACGTATTTAGGACCGATCGGTAGACGTCTAGACACCGTCATGGTCCAAAAAACAAGGTTTCCTCTAACTCTTATTTTACTAAAATAAATTTAAATATTTAAATAATTTTTACAGAATTTCAGTTCTCTTTACGAGTGCGTGTTCGGCTTTCTATTACGGTCCCACGTGTGCCACTCTTTGCGTTCCGCAAAATAACAATCTACACGGTCACTACTTTTGCGAGCCCATTTTCGGCGGAAAAATATGCCTACCGGGTAATATCTAACAATAATTACAATCTTCAAAACCTTTCAAATACTTCTCTTAATAACGCAGGTTGGATGGGTAGCAACTGCAACGAAAGTCTTAGCAGTTTAAATGAAAAACTTCCCGAAATTTCAAGTACTCTTATTACAGAAGCGGTTACTCACAATCCAATTATTGCAACTACGGAATATAACGGCGAATTGGAAAGTCCGAGTACTTGTTGTACTGGGGCACTCGAAACGTCAAACGATACAATGGGTGAAATCGCGGAAAATAGTACCCAAATACCGACGCTTATCCCAAAAGAAGGATCGATTGTGGGGGATTTAGACTACGCCGTGCAAAGATCGCAGTCAAATTCATCGAATTTAACGCAAAGTTTTGAAACCAAGTTTCAAAACACTAGCAACGCCAACGAATTTGATTATCTTAACCAAACTCGTTCTTGGTTATGCGGTGAGTACTTTAAAATTTTAACTGCCTTAATTTCAAAGCTTTACGCTCGATCTTTTCAATTATTCAAGGTAAAGTGAGTTTGATATCGAGAGCCGAAAATGTCTCATTGGCCGATTTCAACAAAATCTCTAAAATTGAAGAAAGTTTAAAATTAGACGGAAACATTTCACTTACAGTAAGCTTAGATCACCATTTTCAATGGTAAGATATCAACAAACACAACAAAAAGTTCTTAAAAATCTTTTTTAAAATTAATTAATGTTCTAAAATCGTTAACTTATCTCAAACTCACATTTCAGTAACGGAAGCCTGGCCGAAGTGTTTCAAGTGGATTATTGTTGGAACACTTTACAAACTCGATCAAAACTCGAGCGCATTATACGAAATAAATTTTCAGATGTTTTTGGATATTTCTTTGAACTTGTTAATAAAGATTTCTGCCTCGTGGCAACTAAAGACTACACCACCGAGGTAATAAAATTAATAATTTTAAAAAATATATTCATCTATTAAAATTAACTATTTTTCCCCCCATACCGCACTTATTTAGATAATGTATTACCTGTGGGGATCAATATCAATAATAATTATCGCTGTTTTGGTCACCATTATTATTATTTATCGAAGAAAGAAACGGTAAAAATTCAAAAACATTCGATAAAAATGCTTTAACCTTGAGAATTTCTTGTTTTCTCAGAATTCACACCATAAACAGCGACGCCAAATTTATGTTTATATTCAAAAGAGGAACCATCAACGCTAACAGTTTACCTAAAACCGGAGAAGATAAAATCAACATTATTCCAACTAAAGTTATTAGCCATTAACTTCAAAATCAATCACGACTTTCTACAATACACGTAACAATATTATTGTTATGTACGCATTGTACGCGGTATACAGTTGTGATAGATAAATTATCACGATTTATGTGTACAACCTAAGGAATGTCCGCAGCTTTTTCATTGAATAAAATCGATGTTTACTCTTAATAAACCAACGCAAGATCCTTTTTACCAGAAGATTGAAATTTTCACACACAATAATTATCACAGCTATTTAATTGCGCGCAAAGCTTATCCTTGCGCAAAGTATAATGATAAGAATTGGTTTTTAACTTACGAAAAACTTTGATAGTGTATAGCACTGAACAGTTTATCTTGCCTTTTCAATCTATATTAAAATAAAATTATCATCAACAATTTTTTAAGCATAATAATAATCATAACAATTTAGTTTACCCATGCAGAGCGCTTTGGATTACCTTTCTGTAGACCGCATACAGCACTCGTCCTTGGTACTCGCAATGAATTCATTACCAACAAAAAGTTTAAAAGTCAAACACTTTGAAATGTACCGTGATTAAATATTGAGATGACATTAAATGGACGAACTATTACTATGAACTCGCGTTTTCTATAATACATTATTACCGTAATAGAGTACACGGACCCGTTCTATTGCCCGTCACTACAATCGCGATTACTATTAAATAATTTCTACATCGAAAAACTTACTTCATTAATTAACATCCGTAGTAGAACACAAACACGTAAATATAGTAAATAACTTATTTTGAACGTTATTTTCAAACAAATTTGTTTCATTTATTGCCGTAATATCGCGGTTGAAACGAAGCACGCCATTTTATTTACCGGATAAGCAAAAAGTTTCACCTTGGCGGCAAGTCAAAGAAGGGAAGTGACGTCAGTCAAGCACGAATTAAAAAACTCCCATAATGACGTAGCATGCATTATGAAAAAGCGCTCTTATTTGAAATACAGCACCGTTTTAAAATAAAAATAAAGAAATAAAAACTAGCAGACTTAAATTAAAAAATATATATATTTGAATAAAAAATAAAAATACTTGAATAAAAATTGAAAATATTTGAATAAAAAATAAAAATATTTGAATAAAAATTAAAAATATTTGAATAAAAATACCGGTTTTTCAATGAAAAATAAAAATGATTGGTTTTGAATTAGAAAGAAATAAGCATAATTATTATTTAAATAAAAAATAAATACCAGTAATTAAAATTAGCAAAAAGTATATAGGCGTACCGGTACGTTAATTGTTTTTTTAAAAAAACTTAATTTACTTGAATTAAAAAAAAAAAAATTTGTTTTCATTTTAAAAATTCAATAATTAAATATTTTACCAGAATAAACGCACGTGAAGAAACCACGTAAGCCTAAAAAAAATATCCGTTTATAATTATTATTAGAATAGAATAAAAATTCAAAGCTATATTGGAATATGATTCGAATAACCATTAAAAATACTCAAAAATAAAATTAAGGTAGGCTACTGGGCTTACTGGATGTTCAATCAAATATAAAAGTACTTAGCATTGTTGTAATAAACCGCATGAATTAGTTGCAAATAATAATAAAACCTAATTTATTTTTAAATTTTTTGTAATATAAAATAAAAAAAAAACATATCGGGGAAATAATGAGTCGCGCAAATAGTAGCGTTCGAGTATCCAGCGAAACGGGAGGTAGCAGACGGGTACAATCGGAAGTGAAGGTGATCGTGGATGAGCCCGGAACCGAGCCAAGTCGAGCTAAATCAGAGTCCAGTTTACCCAACTTAGCTTTGGTGAACTTAGATGATGCCTCAACCGGGCCTAATCGAACCAGATCAGGGACCAGTATACCCAATATAGCTTTGGTGAACCTAGATGAGGTCGTAGCCGGGCCGAGTCGAGCCAGATCCACCACTAGTTTAACTTCGGTGAACGTGATTATCGACGTGACCGACGAACTGGACTCAGCCGGTCGAAGAAGGCGAAAAAGATTGCGCCGAGATCCATACTTTCTCCGCAGTATTTGCCGACGTCAAGCCGATCGTCGCGGACGCTATTATTGTCTCTTGGATCTTCATTTCGCCGAATTCTGGCCAAACATCACTCACTATTATGAGAGAAATTTCGGAGTGCCGTGTAAACGAAGAGAACACCGGGGATAACATAAAAATAACTCTCATCAAGTCTGCAAAATTAGTGAACATTAATTATTAGTGTCTGTGTATTTCAAAATAAAGTACTTTTAAAATTAATGCAATCATCGTTATAGCCATGAAACAATTAAATAATTATTTCCTCGAAAGTGAAAAAATAAATGCCAGCAAGAGAATAAAATATTGTTTTACTGTAATTGGAAACACAAAATTGTAAGCAAAATATTATCTAAATTAATCCAAATCTGGATTGTTTTCATTTTATTGAAATTAATGCAAAACTACAACAAAGTGAACTACAAATAACTTATTGTTAGGTTTCTTTTACAATTACAAATTTTTTTTTTTTTTTTACAAAAAATAAAATTAACGAATATACTGTATTATACAGTGGGTTATACTGTACTACCAGAGCCTTTCAGAGACCCGAGACTATTCCCCCACCCCCTCACATTTAATTGTATAAAATGACAATATTCATGGCAATATTCTCCACATTTAGCTGAGTTATTTTTTTTACCGATTTAGAGCCATTTCAATAGCTCCTGAAAACAACAATACAGTAATCGGTAATTTATTATAATGCATATTTTTTTTTAATAAAAAATATTACTGAAATATTATAAATCTATTATTACTCTGTAATTAATACTGATGATAATAAATTTCAAAAGTAAAAACAAACAAACAATTTTTTCATTACCGGTAATTAATTTTCCATTACAGCTACCGGCAGCACAAATATTCTATGTTTTTGCACATTATTCAAAATAAGTACATAAATAAAAACTTAAATAATATTAGACCAACAGTTTTTACTTTTATAGTTACTGTATATGACCTTTCGAGAAATTTAAGTGTATAATAAATGTAATTTTGCCTCAAAAGAGGTGCCACATTTTATTAAATTAAATCCGTGATGAAAAACAAAATTATGGAAAAAAACGAAGGTTACATATTATTATACAGTATATTTTAAGTAAAAATTGATTGGCTTTGATGAAAGAGTTGAAACCAGAATTTTTTTTTTTTTAATGAAAAAAAACTTAAATTATTAACTGATCTTCTTGCTCTTTAATTTGCTCTTGTATACACCGACACTGTCCTATAGCATATCTTAATCTCGACCAGAACAGTTTATAAGCGGCAGCATTGGTAGGGTTCGGATACAGGAGATAAGTTCGCGATTTAATCAGCCTTTTCAGAACATTTGGAATTTGAGAATCCTCCAATTCTTCCAGCATCACCAATACCAAAACATCTTTCTTTTCCTCGAATAATTTATGCTGAGCCATTTGCAGTTCCCATTGGCACCATTGGCTCTTAATGAAGTTCCTCGAAATCAAAAAAATTGACTTTTTACTGCTGTCGATACAATCGATGACGTTATTAATGATAGTTCCGCCGATTTCAAAATCTCGTTCGTGAACGCACAGATGAAGTTTCGGGTCCTTGAGTTCGATATTCGGTATTAACTGTTGCACCACCCAGTTCACGTCTTGCGAGCAATACGAAACGAAGGCGTCGAAGCGGTACACTTGTTCCAGTTCTCCTTCGGCGTTCTTGGCGGCGTCGATTTTGGCACGTAAAAGATGCCAGAAATACCTTATGTACCATCGATAATAGTAAACGAGAGAAATGATGATGGCAATAAAAGTGAAGACGGCCAGAACCGGAACTAACACGAGTAAGATCCAATCGAAAATGCACAGCGACGGATCTATCAAGATTTGGTCGATAAATTTTCCGTTTTTTTCTTTGGGGAAAGCGCAGATGTAGCGAGAGGAATTGTAGTCTTTGAAGGATTTGGTTTGAGCGATCCAATGTTGAAACGATTCCAACGAACACGAGTTACAATCGAAAGGGTTCCGCTCTAAATGTACGAATTCAAGTTTGTTGAAGTCGATCAGCATCCCAGAACTCACTTCCGTTACGTTGTTTTGCGATAGATCCACTTCTAAAGCGCTGGAATTTCTAATTTTTAACGCTGGCTCGAACCAAGTGTAGATTCCGTTAGTGCTGAGATTTAGGAAGCGACGGTCGTTTTCCGTATCAAATGGTACTTTTAAAGATAAAATGTGTCCGATTTGATTGGCAGATAAATCGAGGTAATTTAAACGAGGAAATCGCTGAAAAAGACTATTAAAATCGGAATCGTAAGCGAGTCGATTGTCGCTTAAATCCAATATTGTTAGGTTTTTCCATTGATTTTCGATGACGGATTTAACTTGTTGGTTTGTTAAACGATTTCCGGAAGCCATCAACTGTTGCAAATTGGGAAACAAATTTCGAAAAGCTATAATTCCGTCGTATTCTTTTAACCAAATCGAGTTGACGTAGTTGAGAATCGATGTTAAAACGTCGCTCCCGATCAGCTGAGTGATGTCGAAATTCCTAGGAAGAGCATTGGCAGGCATGGCCACACTCTCCATCACCGCCACATTTCGAATACATTCGGAAACGACCAACTTTCCAGGAGAAACTTTCCCGGATGATTTCGCAATAATTTTTTGAATACAATCGGAGTCATAGGTTACGGCACCCACCGTGGTTTCCGCTCCAAACTCGATCTTAAAGTCCAATTTATTAACAGCCATCAGGGGGATTAAAGCAACTTGATCGATCACGTAGCGATTGGATAAAAGCACCAAGTTTTGGTCATTTTTTGAGCTGAATTTATTCACAATGCCGCTTAGGATTTTTACGCACTGGTTCGGAAAACTTCCCGAGCTTAAAATAAGAGGTAGTTTAGTTCGAAAAGTCGAAGTGACTAAAATTCCGACCACGCTATTTGGCAAAATCGAATATTGTTTTTCAGTTACGGCGTAGACCAAACATTGAGTTTGAAGATAGGTATTGTTTTCCACCAACAGGGTTTCACAATTACTATAACTTTCGGGGTTCATGTCTTCCAATTCGATGCATCTTTCATTTATGACAGCCATACAATTGATAAAAAATGTCAATAAACTCGAACATATTAATAATTTCTTCATTGTAGTTTTCATTAAGCTGTAACATAAAAAAATAAATGCATTTTTAAAATACTTGATATTATTTATATTTGCAGTAAACGCAGAAATTAATTTTATCACGTGCAAATTTATCACGTTGAATAATGAATAAAAATGCTACCGGCACGATTAAAATCAAATATCGAAATAATAATAAAAAAAAATCAAACTTTATACAGCGTAGTTGCTTTCCGTTCACATTAAATAACATTGTAAATATTATTCTGGACATACCGTATTTAATTAAAATTAATAATTTTTTTCTTATTCTTTTCATTCGGTTAAATAAAATTGTGCGTAAAATCATAATTATAAAAACAAAATTATGTGAAGCAATTAATACATTTTATTAGTAATTTAATTAAACATTTATTTAAATATAAATAAATAATTTTTTTAGTTTTACCTTTATAAAACTGGTATAAAAATTGTAAGTTTGTCGTTCGAAATTCATCGGATGTGTTTAACTTGTACAACGCTCTGCCAACGAGACAACAATAACAGCATATTAAGCAAGTTTGAGTTAGAAAATAGTTGACGTCATCTATAAAAAAAAATAATAAAAAAAATTTTTGGTTAATAGAAAATTTAGCGAGTCAAGTTCCGGCAGCAAGTGAGAGAAAGATTAACTATAAAAAATACAGTAAAAAATATACAATGGTGGTTGAGCTGTACATCCGGTTTAAGTACACTGTACTCAACATACAATGTCCTCAAAGAGGCATAACCACTTTGTACTAAAAATATATTTTTATTCCTTCGAGGCTTCTACCCTTTTGTTATCAGTAAAGAAAAGCCACTTAACAATGTTTTTAATACTGTATTATTGTCTTATAATCTTAATCAAATTAAATGCATATTAATTACAGTATTAGACAATTCGATCTATTGGTCCAAGGTTATGGAAAAGTAGGCTATATTAATAACAGCAAATTTTATTTAATTAATTATGTTTATCTAAATCTAAATACAGTATATCTAAAATGTGCTACTCAGGTGGAACTAGAAAGATGGTCTGCAATGGACTTGTGTGTGGACTCATGTGTTAATGATATACGGTATATAATTGTTGTAATCGATTCTTTTTATGTTTTTGATTGTTATTTAATAATATCTTCTCAATTGAATGTCTTGCGCGACGAAATTGGAAAGGCATGTCAGCGATAACCAGGAACAAAAAAAAAATAATTAAATAAATAAACTTTTGCTCGATCATTTTTGCGTTATTAAAAAAAAAAATGTTGACCCAGGCAAAGACAATTATTTTCGAACTAAAATTGAAGAAATTCCTTAAAAACACCTGGATCTAAAACTCTGTTTTGTTTTTTAACGGAAATATTTAAAAAAAAAAAAAAAAACTTTGAGATCTTAGCATTTTTTTTTACTAAATTAATTGAATTCAAAATAATTACCTAATTGCAAACCATTCATTTCTTTATTTTGCTTATTCTTTCACTTTCATCCTTCTTATCCACCTAAACCACTCTTATTATATTCAACTTTAAGTATTTTATAGTAGTTCGTCCTGTAATCCTATTCTTTTCTTGTACAATTTAGCATAGAAACGTGATTAAAATTTAATATTTACATGAAAATAAACTATTCGAATATTAAAAGAGGTTAAAAAGTGCAATACATTGTTAGAAAATATTCGACCCTCCCTTTAATTCAATGTTAAAAAGTATTTTTGAGAATTTGTATTGTGATTCAAATCTTGGCAACGTTATTAATCACGTGATATAAAATAAATTAATACAAATAAAATTCAAAAATAAAGCCTTTTTCTTTTCCAACTACCGTACTGTATGACAGTATGATGAATAGGTGTAATACGCTTATTTAATTTCAAAAATAGCACTGGAAAGAAAAGAGAAATGGGTGCAGTACCGGTAATGAAAATATAACTTACGTAATTATCATCTTTTAATAACGAAATTATTTCCATACTAAAATAAGTTAAATTAATAAATTAAAATTGACGATTTAACACCCAAACCATATTTAAATTGCTTTGCAAAAATGAATTAAATTTTCAACTTTAGAGTATTTTTTTTTTTTTTAAGATCTCAAACCAAACTTACGGTAAAAAATAATACTGAAATATTCATATTACCGGTAGCGAGAAAAAAAAAATAGAACAAATAAAACGCTGGGTTTTCCCCAAACATTTATCTGCTGACGGTGTTGCATCTACCGGTACATCACTCTTTTTTTTTTTTGTCACTATTGTATTACCGGTAGGTAAATGAAAATAAACTGTAATTACAAGCCTTTGAAACTAATATTATTTGTTACTGAAACAGGTTTTCTTGATAAGCGCAAATTATTAGACTTTTTTTTTTTTTTTTTTTTTTTTAAATTTGATTTAATTAGTTATAAAAAAAAACTGAGTAAACAATATAATTATTAAGATTCTTTTAATAAAGGCAAACTAATTTTTATTTTATAATTTTTGCTCGTTCATTAATTTTTTTTTTTTTTTGTACATATTATTGCGATCCCGTTTTATAAAAATAAAATTAATAATAAAGAAAATTTAAAAAGAGAAACGTTACAATTTTTTTTATAATCAATCGAAATACACTTGTACATTATTAAATCACAATCGCAAATAATTTTGACAACAATTATAAACTTTTCAATGAAAATTTAAATTAATTTGATAACAGCTGGTATGACTAAAGTAAAAAGCAAAGGAAGCCATTGCAATTGATGAGCGATAGCGCTGCTTTTAAAGCATTCGTGATTCAATTTGTCGTAATCAGTTTTTGGGCGATTGGCAATCAACCAGTTACGAAAAGCCGGAAACGATGGCGACTTACAGTTAAAATCGTTTCCTCGTAAGAAAACGCTGTCGGCTTTGGAGAAATCGCTCAGCATCATTGCATTAACTTCCGTAAGGCTGTTGTTGGTCAAATCTATCGTCAGATTAACACTCCGTGGATCAATGTCGATTTTCGAAGTTGACCAACTTTCGATAGTGTTCGTACTGAAGTTCAGGTAAATCGCATTTTGACGACGATGATCTAATTTGAGCGATGGAAGTTGTCGTAATGCGTTCTTGGCCAAATTTAAATGCTCGAGTTGCAAATATGTGGTCAACAACAAGTTAACGTCGAACTTTTCGCTAAGTAAATTTTCGCCCAAGTCCAAAGTTTGTAGTTGATTCCAAGTAGTCGATTGTAAAGGATCAATTAGGTCATCGTTAAGCGCGTTGCGAGATAAAATTAAAATTTCCAACTGGGGGAAGTTTAACACGCCAACGATTTGGGGAAGAAATCCAACGTCGCTAAGGTTCAGTACTTTCAAGTTGGGTAATTCGAATGGACTCAACATGCCTTGTAGATTTTGATAATTCACTTGTAATTTCGTGCCGCTCAAATCAACGTTTTTCAAACTTTTTAACCCATTCAAAGACTTCAACTCGTCGATTAAAAATTGACCGCTGACCGAGCTCAAATTCAAAGTTTCCAGCTTGTTCAACTCAAAAACAGCGTTAGGAACGTTTTGAAAATTGTTAGCGGCCAAATTTAAGTGTTTCAAATTGGGCAAAGGCTTAAACGCGTTCTTTTCGACATTTCCGAGATTGCATTCGCTCAAATCTAAAAGTTGCAACGTCGACATCGGAGGAAAATAATCGTTCTTTAACTCTTCCGTTCCCGCATTTTTCAAGTAAAGATTTTCGATTTTGTATAGCGCAAACAGTTCCATCGCTTTTTTGGCCTGAAGTAAATCGTTTTCTGGGACGAAAGAGCATTTCACGCTTCGAAAAGTCGCTCTAAACTTCTTCAATCCGAACTGATCGGTAATGAAGTTTAAGCTAAACCCCTTATTTTGAAAATTAGCGGGAGTTGACGTTTTCGGAGATTCGTTTAATTTAACGTTGTTCACGCAAGTCGAAATATTTAAATAATTATTATTATTCGAATTTCTCAATTGTTTCAACTTCTGGTCCTTCACGCAATTGTAATCTAAATCGAGGCCACCGATGACGCTGTCCGTTTCCAATTTCACTTCGACCTCCATTTCCCCGACAACGGAGAAATTTTCGAGAACTTCTTTCGCCACACTGACTTTACGGGCGGTATTATCAAAATTCGAAGTCTCCGACGGGTTAAATTTCTTCAGCTGAATACCGGTTAAAGATAAGCATGGTCTATTGGTAGATTGCTGATTATTTGAATGGTCATTTTCTTTGCTGGTTAATTTAAGGATGGAATATAAACCAACGTTCGTAATTTCTTCCGCCGATGAAACTACTTTGCAATGCAGTTCCAATCGATCGTGCTCGTTCCAGTTGACCGCTAGATAAGCTTGACAATGTTGCTTCCATTCCAATTGATCGGCGTTGACTTCGGCGCAAATTTTACTTACTTGTTGATAACTAATTCGAGTAAACATGCACAATCCCAACACAAGAATAACTCCCTTCATTTTGATGTCGGCTCACGTTAACAACTCAACAAATATCTAAAAACAGAACTTTATTAATTTTAATTTGTTTCTAACAAACTAAAATTTAAAAAAAACTTAGCTTACCTTTTTGCATGTATTTTCTTTTTTAGTTATAACAAATTTAAAATGAAATTTTAAGAAGCAGCAGCGTGCCACACTCTATATATATTAAATAGTTCATTATCAGCAAAAAAAATATCGTTTATAATGACAAATACCATATCCTGTTATGACAAGGAATAAAAAAATATTTCAAAGAAAAGAGGATGTATTTCCTCGCTTGTTACAAATAATTTCTAAAACTTTGAAAAATATCCGTTAAGAATTATACGATTCAGTAATTAAAATCACCAAATTGAATCATAGATTAATATCTCGATGATATAGCCTACGTAATTATTGCAAAATTCTGCGTTTGAGTGAGTTTCAATAATACGACTCATAATAATTAATTTAATTATTAATCACACTACGTGGTAACAAATTAAGTCGCAAAACATTTGGTTTCTGGAACTAATATAGATTGCTCAACCATAGTACAATTGCTTTTGGAGCCCTTTCTATATTCGACAATACTGTAGTAACATTTTTATTAAAAAAAAAAATTGTGCAGGTGTCCAGACTGTAATAATTCTGCAACAGCAATCTTTGTAAAACAATTTAACTTAGAATTTTTAAAATTTTCCGAACAAATAAAAAAAAGAACGAATTTAATAATAGAAAAAAAAAAATGTGGAATGTAAATTTTAACCCCTTCGTGATTTCGGGCCAATTCATGTAGATTAGGCCTTCATCATACATAATTATGAGTATGACAATAAAAAGAAAATAAAAAATTATCTTTAAACATGTACTGTACGTAAACGCAGAAATGATTTTTTTCGTGCTGAAGAATGGTTTTCGACCATTTTATAATAGTACTGTACCGGTAACAGAAATTCTAATAAGTGTTTCATGGCGGTTCCCATACTGAAACTCAAGTTAAAAAGAAAGTCAGAATATTTTTATTTCGCTAAATTTTGGAATAAATTAGGCTCTAGAGCTGGTGAGAAGGTCAAGTCCTGCTGCGTGGGTAAAGCCACTTGTAAGCCCCTTAGCGAGTCTGTTGCGCTTGCCGCCGTTTCATTAAAGAATTTACAAGTTATCGTTGAGTGCTCATTGTAAATTCTGTGGGCCACCATACCTATGCATTACTACGGTATCTTTGTAGGACAACATATTAATAAAAAGTCATTAACCCTTTTTACACCAAAATGTGAAACCTATCTAACTTTCTGAGGTCTTTTAAAATACAGTTGTACATGTAGTGAGGCCTAGAGCAATTGCTTTCCATCCCCCTCCCCCCCTCCCTCCCTCCACCGCTCTGCTAACCGCTGAAAGCTACAATACAATAATAGGCTGTACGTTTTTTTTTTGAATTATACAGCTCGTAAATAATAATAATAAAAAATAAAAAAAAAATTCAACTAAAAAACGTACCGGTACCGTATATTAATAATAATACCAAAATATTATAAAATTGTATCTACTTTTGCGCAGAATTGCAATACTGTAGTTGGTTGTGTATACTGTATTAATTATTTAATTTCATTACTAAAAATTAAAAAAAACAACAACTTTTTAAAAATACCACTATCACAATCATTGCATGTTTTTGAACTTTAAAATTACATCATTATTTATAATTAGTACTTAATTAAAAACAACAATTTTTGCTTTTGTACTGGAAAGCCTATTACATATACGGTAGAAATACAGTGTCTATATTTTAAGTAAAAATTGACTATTTAACAGAATATTAAAGCAATACAGGGTAACAAAATAGTAAAAGCTTGTTTACTAGGCTCCAATTTGTTCTTTAAAAACCTTGACTTATTAACTGGTCCTCTTGTTCTTTAATTTCTTCATATCTACACCGACACTGTCCTATTGCAAGTCTTAATCTCGACCAGAACAGTTTATAAGCAGCGCCATCAGTAGTATTCGGATACACGAGATAAGTTCGCGATTTAATCAGCCTTTTGAGAACCTTTGGAATTTGAGAATCATCCAATTCTTCCAGCATCACCAATATTAAAACATCTTTCTCTTCCTCGAATAACTTATGCTGAGCCATTTGCAGCTCCCATTGGCACCATTGGCTCTTAATGAAGTTCATCGAAATCAAAAATATGGACTTCTTACTGTTATCGATACAATCGATGACGTTATTAATGATAGTTCCGCCGATTTCAAAGTCTCGTTCGTGAACGCACAGATGAAGTTTCGGGTCCATGAGTTCGATATTCGGTATTAACTGTTGCACCACCCAGTTCACGTCGTACGAGCAATACGAAACGAAAGCGTCGTAGCGGTGCACTTGTTCTAGTTCCCCTTCGGCGTTCTTGGCTGCGTCGATTTTGGCACGTAAAAGATGCCAGAAGTACCTAATATACCATCGGAAATAGTAGACAAGAAATATGATAATGGCGACGAAAGTGCCAACAGATAAAACCGGAACTAACACGAGTAAGATCCAATCGAAAATGCATAGCGACGGATCTATCACGATTTCGTCGATAAATTTTCCGTTATTTTCTTTGGGAAAAGCGCAGATATAGCGAGAGGAATTGTAGTCTTTGAGGGATTTGGTTTGAGCGATCCAATGTTGAAATGACTCCAACGAACACGAGCTACAATCGAAAGGATTCCGCGCTAAATGTACGAATTCGAGTTTGTTGAAGTCGAGTAGCATTCCGGAACTCACTTCCGTTACGTTGTTTTGCGATAGATCCACTTCTAAAGCGTTGGAATTTCTAATTTTTAACGCTGGCTCGAACCAAGTGTAGATTCCGTTAGTGCTGAGATTTAGGAAGCGACGGTCGTTTTCCGTATCAAACGGTACTTTTAAAGATAAAATTTGGCCAATTTGATTGGCAGATAAATCGAGGTAATTTAAACGAGGAAATTGTTGAAAAAGTCTATTAAGATCGGAATCATAAGTAAGGCGATTGTGGCTTAAATCTAATTCTGTTAGGTTTTCCCATTGATTTTCGATGACGGATTTAATTTGTTGGTTTCTTAGACGATTTCCGGAAACTATCAACTGTTGCAAATTTGGAAACAAGCTTCGAAAACTGCCCGGAAATTTCTGAAAATAAGTTTCGCTTATATTTAGAGTCGTAAAATGTTCCAGTTGAATATTAGCATCACTGGAAATCTCTTCATTCGAGGATAAATTGGTTTTACTCAAATCTAAAACTCTCAATCGAGTTAATGTTTTTAAAATGTTAGGTGAGTAATTGAAACTGCTACTTTTTTCAGAAGTAGGCCTATTTGAACTAAGATTTAATATCTCTAATTTAATCAACTTTTCCACGCTGCGAGGAATTTCCGATAACATATTTCCCGCTAGATTTAATTCTTTTAGATTTGGTAGGCGATCAAACGCCGCCGGATCAATTTTTTCCAATCTGCAATCAGACAAATCTAAAACTTTTAACATTGGTATGTCAGGAAAATCGCCCTTTTTGATCAATTCAAATTCGTTATTAGGTAGATGCAACGCTTCTAATTTTTTTTGAGACAAAGCAAAAAAGGCATCTTTGGGAAAAGCGAAACCTTTATGCAAAGTCAAAGTTATTCCTCGAGCAATTGCGTCACAGTCTTTTAACCACATCCATTTGAAGTGGTTGAGAGTGAAAGTTAAAACGTCGTTCCCGGACAGCTGAGTGATGTCAAAGTCCCAAGGAAGAACCCCGGCATTCACGTCTACACTCTCCATCACCGCCACATTTCGAATACATTCGGAAACGACTAAATTCCCAGCAAAATATTTGCCGGATGCTTTTGTGATAAGATTTTGAATACAATCGGAGTCGTAGGTTATGGCACCCACCGTTTTTTCCGCTCGAAACCCGACCTTTAATTCCATTTTATTAACAGCCATCAGGGGGATTAAAGCTACTTTGTCGATCACGTATCGATTGGATGAAAGCGCCAAGTTTAGATCACTTTTGGAACTAAGTTTATTCACAAACCCGCTTTGGATTTTTACGCATTGATTTGGGAAACTTCCCGCGTTTAAAATAAGAGGTAGTTTGGTTCGAAAGGTCGAAGAGATTGAAATTCCGACCACGCTATTTGGCATCATTGAATATTGATTTTCAGTTACGGCGTAGAACAAACATTGAGTTTGAAGATAGGTGTTGTTTTCCACCAATAGGGTTTCACAATTATGGCTATGGTTTCTGTAGTTCACGTTTTTCATTTCGATGCACTTCTCATTTATGACGGCCAAACAATTGACAAAAATTGTCAATAAACTCGAACATATTAATAACTTCTTCATTGTGATTCTTATTAAGCTACAAAATAAAAATTACAGTATATATAAATGCTTATCCAAAGTTTGTAGTTTTACTAGTTTCGATCTCGAAGAATTTCAGTCACGCCGGCGAATTGAGGGAGAAATCCAATGACGCTAAAGTTCAGTACTTTCAAGTTAGCTAACTCGAACTGAGTTAGCATGCATTATGGATTTTGAAAATTCACTTGTAATTTAGTACCGTTCAAATCGACGTTTTTTAAACTTCTTAATTCTTAAACCATTCAATGACTTCTCGAAGACAACTCGACAATAATTATCTAAAAACAAAGTTATTTATTTTAAATTTTCATTTTTAACAAAACTAAACAATCTCAATAAAACTTACCTTTTTGTGTTTAGTTTCTATTCTCTATATCTAATTTATATTAAGAATTTTAAGAAACAACAGTGATAAACTCCTTAATATTAAATGGTTAATTATCAGGAAAAAACATCATTTAATTATAATTATAAATAGCCTACTGTATCCTGTTATTCACAAAAAATACGTCAAGGAAAACAAAATGCATTTCCTCGCCCGCTACAAATAATTTCTAAAACTTTGAAAAATATCTGTTAAAACTACTTACACGATTCAATAATAGTTAAAATCACCAACTTGCATGATAGATTGATATCTCAGCGTTATACGCAATACCGCCTATCATACTATAATTACTACAAAAACGAAATATATATTGTAGTAATAACTAAATTAAAGAGCATTTTGTACCAGGTAGTTATAGTACAATTGCTTAAAAAATATTTTAAGTTGTACTAAAATCCATACTACACGATGCTGCAGTTACACGTTAAAAAAGAAATGCAGGTGTCCATACTGTAATAATTATTCTGCAACAGAAATTGATTTTAATATTTCAACAATAAAGTTAAATTTTGTAAAACAATCTAACTTGGAATTTTTCAAATTTTCCCGAACGAAAAATAAATAAATAAATAAAATGATTTTAGCAATAGAAAAAATTTGGAATGTAAATTTTAACCCATTTATAAAAATATTACGTCATATTTTATATTATTAAAAATTCAATCATTCCCCACCCTCCCATTCATTTAACCAAAAACAATGAAATCCAATAAACCAGTCACACGTTCTTTACATACAAACTATCAATAAAAAAATATTGTTTCAATAAGTCTTTTTGTATGTTTAAAAAAAAGTAAAAAAAAAATATATATATAAATTAGAATAAATAATTATATAAAATAATAATCAAACCTAACTAGTAAAATAATTTACATTGAGGAAATTGGCTTTGTGTCCTACAATTTGCCTTAAAATGGATCCAACAGTCGGTATATAAATAAATTATTAACAGAGTGGCACGTTTCCGGTTTGCAAACAACTTTACGAGGAGATAAAATTTGCGTAAAGAGTGTCTACGCTTTGCGATCGCTTACCACTTCCTTTCGAACCTTTTGTTTTTTCATTCACTCGACGCCTGCAGGCCCACACGAAAGATATCAGCAGTATGACTTGAATGGCCACGAAAGCGCAGCAACCGATCACCACGTTTGTCATGTTCAGACATAAACCTAATCGAGAAGAATTTTCAACTGCGAAATTATTCTCTGCAAATTCCAAAAATCAATTTAAAATTCCAAAACAGTTTCTTTTAAGAAAATAATTTAAATAAATCCAAACATGTTACCCAAAGAACTTCGATTAAATCTCTTTGCATTTTGCTCTTCCAAAGTTAACTTCCTTCCCGTCCTTTTATTCGAAAAAGTGTCTTTAATTCTAATACTTTGGACAACCACGACTTTAGTAGGATCATCGGCTAACATGCTTAAATCTAAACGATTGTCTCTCTTTTTCCTTCCACTGGAAATCACTTGTTGCACAGAACCGTCTGAAAGTTGCATATCGCAATTAACCTATAAAAATTATACGATTTTAAGCATATTCAACGGCATAAATTAAAATATAGAAAATATACTGGTTCGCAAGCCGGGAGACAAGGCGTAACAAGAGCTTTAAATTGAACAACTTCTGAAGATGGAAATTTGAAAGCGTCGAATATTGCAGATAATGCTTTGCTATTTCCATTAACTTTTGACAAAGGGCCCATAATAGAAGAGTCCGTTGGGCATCTAAATATTAGTATTAGAATATGATTAAATTACCGGAAAAATTTTAATACCCTAGACTGTCAATAAGGAGAATTTCACTGTTTAGTCCATCCATAGCCACGAGTTCTCGAACAAATATTTCATAAGGGCCTTTTTATAAATAAAATGTCGTTAACTGTACATCTCTAATCAGAAGTAAACGTAATTCACTTACTATTTTTATCGATAATTTCAAATTTTAACCCGAGAGCATCACCGACACTCGCCGCCATTATATCTTCGCCTTCTTTATCCGTAATTTTCATTAAAACGTTCGGAGACGAAACGTTTTCTCTTTCACTCCCCGATTGACTAATGTCTCTATAAAATAATAGTAAATCCATTTTTTTAAAATAAAACAACAAACTATTGCATTAACAAAGCGGTATTAAATTATTACCCTTGAACGCTAAGATTAGCTGTATTCCCGATGCTTTTATTTTTCAAATCGTATTGACAGTGGACGGACATTCCTAAATCCAAGTTCGTAACGACCATATCGTGATGTTGAAGCACAATGTCGTTGGTAAAAAGTCCCGCCGCCTGCTTAAAAAATATTTCATCAACGGTAACTACCGGACTAATTTACCAAAAAAAAAAAAGAATTTAACTTTAATAAATTACAAACCTCTCGTTTTACGTTGCAATCCACATCGTTAAAAGACATCGTCAAATCGAAATCTAAACTGTTTTCGACATCGTTCACGCAATTATTTGGTTTGGTCTTAGCGTAAATTTTTCCATTAAAAATTTTGTTAGTTTTAACTTTGGCAACCATGTCCGTTGCTCGGCACTGCACCGAAACTATAAAATAAACATAATAGCTTTAAAATCTACAACAACTAGGCCTACATTAGTTAAGATATAAATAGTTTACTATTATAGCAGGAGCCTAATTCGTAAGTGGTTGTTTGAGGGGCATCTAAATAAGGATCTTGAATGTGTGCGAGTGACATAGAAGAATGATGACTTTTAAAGAATAAGTAAAATAATTATTAATATAAAAACCATACATTAAACAAAACTACATTTTGTGTATACCTCAAGCGGCACACATTGTCTCCAGTCACACTCCAATCAAATGTCTTGCATTGCAAAACATCGGTCAAGCATCGTTGACGACAATTCTCAAGGCTACTTACATTCTGATGCACGGCATCTACTGTTTTCAAGATCCGTCCATCAACTTTCAGGAAGTCACACATTTTCAAAGAATCTTGAAAATATTGCAAGTTTAAAAACCTCGTTAAACCCTTTTATTATTCTTCTTTTCTCTAGTGACTATTTCTGTTAAATTACCTTCGATACAGTTGTTTTCTAAATACTCTACACCACTCGCGTTGCTACTATTATTTACACTGTTTAAATTAAGAACTCTTTGGAAAGCCTTTAATGAAGACGCTGTAAATCGATCCATATCGTTTAAACTACAATCTCCGGAGTCGGCATCGTAATTCGCGGAACGACACTGAAATTCAGTCTCTTGCAAGCAAAATTCTTCGCAGGCCTGTCGGTTAGCCGCGCGCCTCTTCTTCTTAGTAAAACCAATTAGTTGATAACCGGAAACTCTTTCAAAAGCCCAACCTCGTTTTTGACATTTTTTCGAACCTATTTAACATATTAATTATTTTTTAAAAAAAAAATATCTTCTGCACATGCTACATGTTCAAAATTAAAAACGAGTCAATAAACTTAAAAGTTTCTATTTTTAAAATAAATATGCAAATATCTTTTAACAGATTAATTTTTAAAAAGAAAATTGTTGGTTACCTCTGACGCAAGCTTTTTCGCCGTATAAAGTAAAGACCGGGAATTGAGATAGCGTGAGACCCGGAGGAGAACCACTACTAGCGTCCGAGTTAAATAAGACGCACAGTCCGGTTTCGAAGTTCACTGACAGACACGAGCGATTATTTTGACACGCTCGTAAACAATCCAATAAAAATAAAGTGCCGGGTCTATTGTCAATAGTATCGGCCGGGGCAGTGTGAACATAACCGGTTACCAATTCAAAAGTCATATCATCTTCACTACAATCTAGAATTTTAAAAACAAATAATTATTACTAAAATTGTTTACTTTAAAATCGAAATTCGAGGTAACAATAAAACGATTGTACTGTTATATCACACCACAATGCATATTAAAGAATTAAAAGAAAAAGAAAAAGAAAGAAAGAAGAGGCACAGCTATAATATGCATTTTATTATCCCCTTTTAAAGGAACTTCCTCAATAGAAAAGCATTGTGGTTTATGAACTGAATTATTTTAAAAAGAAAAGAAGAAAAAAAAAACAAAAATACTTTGTGAATGAGTGTCCCGGAAGTGGATGAAGATGATCAGAAAAAATAAGCAGACTGGCATTCGAATCATTTTCGTTGATCAATGTTTTGTTTGTTTCAGTTGAGATCTACCGGTACACCTATAGTGATGAGATAAAAAAAAATAAATAAAAATTCAACCTCTTAGCATTTTACAAACAATAGTTGAAAGATTTGATTTTTTTTCCTCCCCTTCTCCTCCTCTTTACAAAATGTCTTATTTAAATTAGAAGTCAACAAAGATAAACTTGTTTTTTATTCTTCTTTGACGATAAAAAAAGAAAAGATACGGTTCCTATAGAAAGTGATCCTTTTGACTGGTCATGTGGCACAATGTTACTGTGTGTAAAAAGAAAAGTCAAAAAACACAAGAGAGAAACGGTTTTTTGAACAAGTTCAATTGATTCCGATCATGAATTTGTGAGAAAATAAAAACACTGTTTGTTTATCATTTGTCAGCTAACCTGAAACAAATAAACTGTTTTTTTTTTTCTCCAAAATAACGCTAGACCCTCATTTTTTTATTATTAAAAAAAAAAAAAAAGAATTCAATCTGCCAAAAATTTGGTTGAAATTTGTAATTTTCGATAATAATAATAATAATACATTTATTTCAAGAAAATTTGAGCAATTTTCGAAACAACTACAGTATTAATTTTAACTTAACTTTTCCTCCAAAATTTTATTTTTATAATCACGCACACTTGATGTCATTAAATTCAAGTTCACTGCCACGTGTATGCGGCGCATGATATTCGGGATTTACTATTCTTTACTAAGCTTTCTTATTAAAAATATATATACAGTATATATTATATATAAATTTTCGAGTGAAAGAGAAATTCAACCATGTGAATCCATGCAAATCCAATCCAAACCAAAGACTTTTATATAGCTAACAATAAAAATAAGTATCAAAAATATGTTTTTTTTTTTTTTTTTGATGAAAAGTGCTTTTATATATACACGGCTTTTTTATGCTTTACAGATAGGTGAACAAATGAGGATTCTGAACTTTATAATTCTTTTTTTATACACATATAAAAGTTATAGTGAGTGCAAAAGCTTTATACAAGTGCCACCCACACGTCGTCTCCATTTTGTTTTACTTTGTAGAATCATCCACAGCCGACTGATCATTTTCATTTCTTTTTTATAAGCTGTTTCATTGAGAAAAGCAATATTTTTTTTTTTTTGTCTTTTAGAAAACTAGTTTTCACCTTCACATTTTACAATGGTTTATTTACTGTTGAATTGTTTTTTGAATTAAAAAATAATTATTAACCGTGGGACATTTTTAGCTACTATTTGGTAGTTAATTAGTCCATAATTAGCTGCGCTTTTCATTTTTTAAACGCTTAATAATTATTAACAAACAAAAACGTTTAATTCACAATAAACGTAAAAAATAATTATGTATAAACATTTTCTAGGTACAGTGTATTTAATATTATCCTGAAAATTTGTTTATTAAAAGTTAATCGTTCGTTAATTCGAGAGAAAACCTTAATAGCTTCGCTAAATAATGATGATAGTTAATAGAGCTAAATAAATCCCTGTTTATTGAAAAAGTTATAAAGTAATTTTTAGAAATAAAAATGGAATTTAAAATCCATTTTTTCATTAAATTCTGTGCAATTTTTTAATTCAATTCTGGCGCTCTTTTGACTTAAAATTTATCCCTTAAAAATAAAGCGAGAAAAACAAATTACCGGTATAAATTTTGTTATTACAGTATTACGGTATCATACCGTAACCTAAAATAACCTAATCCTAACCTAAGAAAACCTAAAATAAAAACGGTTCCTGCATTTTTAATAACACCGAAGTTAATAAAACGTATTTTTATCTACAGTATACTGTACAGTATTTATATCGGAAAAAATTATTAGAAATTAGATTTCCAATATCATAATAAATAACTTAAATCTTAATAAAACCAAATCTGATACTATTAAATTGCTTTAATTACAAGAAATTAAAAAAAATCTAATTAACCAGTTACTTTAAGTGTTGACGTGTGTATCGGCAATTTGCATCACAAAACATCTTTTTCCCCCCTCAACTTTTTATTTAGTCAATTAAACGTTCGCAATGGCCTGTTAAACTAATTATTACTTTTACATCTTTGTTTAAAAAGGCGGAAAAAATTACTACCGTGCTACCAAAGATAAGAAATAATAAAGTACCCAAAATGGGTGACCAAGCAAAAGTTCATTCTTATTTTTTTTCCTTCACTTCCAAAGAATTAAAAGAAATAAATTTGACCTAGACTTTAATTAACGACAGTAAAAGATGCCACCTTGAAAAAAAAAAAGAATGTTACAATTGTTTACATAGAACTTGGTGGTCAACCGAATAATAATAAAAAAAGGAAGTGTAGAAGGAAGAAAGTAGATTATAATAAGTATTTTGACAGCCACTTTCGAGAGATATGAACTACATTTTATTTACGATCGTTCTTTTTTCTTCTTCTAAGAACCACAAAAAAAAAGGCTACTACTATTCTACAGAGAGATAACAATTACGATAAATAAAAAGTAGTTCAAGTTCCCTAATAATTAACGCATTGTCATTTTAACACTAATATCACGCTATTAAAAATAAAGTCTCATCTATTACGAGCTTTTAGCTTAAAAATTTTTTTATACATAATAATTCGTGGAACCAACAGCGCAGAAATCCGGTAAAAATTATCCACGTGTTTTACTTTAAAAAAAAAAAACAACATTGACATTCCCGGCGTTACCCCGCTTTTTTCTATACCGGTATTACTTAATGGTATAGTGCGGGCTAACATTGACAAAGGTCACACAGTTTATCAAAGGCGTTTCTGAATATCATTTTTCAGCGCTGTATAGAAAATATTAAAATAAAATAAACGTTGGTTGGCTGATTTTACAGAGGATATTTTTGTTATTTTCCATAATAATAATAATATAATAATAATTTTGTTAGGACGTTTCTATAATAATATTATGAAGAGATAAAAATTAAGCGGGGGAGCCTTAAGGAAGTTGAATGACCCTCTCTTTACTCATTTATCATTATTTAAAAAAATATATATATATTTACAAAATCAATACCTAACAAACTAATAAAACTTTTTTTTAAAAAAATAATAATAAATAAATTACAAGCACTATTTTTTTTTTTTTTTAAAAAAAATAATGAATTATAAAAATTTGAGTTAAAAATTAAATTAAACTTTACCTTAATCGGTTTCCAAATCGAGAAGATAATAATAATTGTATGAAGACCGAGATGTGTAAATTAAATCCTCATGTTCGATCAATGATGATATGAACAGGTAGCTGCTGCTGCAGGAATAATAATCGTTGGTGCAGGTGTTTTGATGGTAAAAAGTGGAAAACGGAAAGTGAAACAACTTCTCACTATTTTATATAATTCCTTCCCCTTCTTATTCTTCGCAGCAGCCAGCACATGCACACACAAACTAAAAAAAGTTTTTTGGGAAAGAAAGCAAAAAAAAAAAAAAAAAAAATCCAAAAATTTGTTCGAGTCTGCTTCTGCGTTTTACCTTCTTATGAATAAGAAGAAAAAAAGTGAAAAACACATGGGAAGTAGCAACAACAAACAAGCAATCAGATTGGGAATTTCTCTCTCTCCACCAACACCCTCTGTGTTTTCGTCTTCCTTTTTTTTTTTTTCCTCTTCCCTAAAAAACGTTTAAAGTGGGAGGAGATGAATGATGACGTCACCGACACGCTCCATCCTATTGCTCTTTTCCATCTTCGCATCACCTGTTCGAAACCTGGAAGAAGGTTGAAAACGACAGATTTTTATTATTAAATTAAAAATTATTATAAATTTTTTAGTGTTTGGAGACAGTTAATGTTATGAACGCTAACATCACAATTCATTAGAACGACCAGTTAATAACAATACAAAGCGACGGGTATACCGATACTCAAAACAACATAAAAATTGTCCAATTTTTAAAAAGCAACGTTTTCTTTTTGGAAATATTATTCATTTTAAAGTACAGTACGTTACTTTCAAACATATTTTTGCCAAGTTAAAATGCTATTGAAATGAATAAAGACGCAATTAAAAATTTAAATGTTAATTTGAATACAGTACAGTACTGTATTTTGAAAAACTTTGAAAAACAAGCTAATATTTTTGTTGCTTTGAAATGTTATGTTCCAATGTTGTACCGGTACAAGAAAAAAATAAAACCGCATTTCATTTTTTTTTTTAAATGTGATTAAGTTGATCTATAAAAAATTTATTGAATAAAATATTTCATTAAGTTCAACAAAACTATGATATAGCAACATCTTAATCTTATGTGACAAGAGAAAAATAATTAATATTTTATTTTAAAAAAAAAATATTTATTTGTGGCTATGCGTGTTGAATGCCTTTAATACCAATTACTGCGTAATTAAATTAAATTTTAACATTGTTTGCTGAAAATAAAATTCCAGATCATCAAAATCAAGTTTTAATTAAAATGCGAATATCATTATAAAATATTCAGAATAAATTGTACCGGTATAGAAATTCTTAATTAAAACAATTTAATCATGAAGGCTGATAATTATAAATATTCGAAATGGAAATACTTTTAATTATCAACTCGATTATTTTTTAAAATTAGATAAATCTATAAAAATATCAAAATCAAATTCATTAACTGCATTTCTGTAAAATAATTGGGCCATTAATTTGATTTTACTCTAAAAATGTTTTACATAAAATTAACTAAATCCCGGTGAACGAGACGAAGAAAAATAAAAACCACAGTAAGCTGTGGAATTTTTTCTCATTTTAATCAACCATAAAAATATTTTAATGGAAAGATTATGAATCGCAATTTGATTATAATTTTATTTGTTCTAAAAGGTGCTCCAAATCGCCTGTCTTTCGCCCCCCCCACCCCCAGCACACTCATTGCTTGCCATTCACTATGCCTGCAGCAATAATTATTACAATTTGATTAAATTTGTTCCATCACTAGCTGCTTCACTGTGACTTCAATTCATAAACAATAAAACATTATTTACTATTATAATTTAGTTCAAAATAACTTTAGCCTTATAATAACATTTAGAATTTATTTCTCTAGAAGAATTGTTTTTAAAAACAATACGGTACTGAATTAAAAATCCGACAGTCTTAAATTTTTAATTCAAGAAATTTCATAATTTTCCAATTAATTAAACCGCCCAAAAATGTAATTGAAAATATTAACTCAAATACTTGAACGAAAAAATTCTGAGAAACCTGCGGGTAAATGCTTGCTTTTGAACACATTTTTTCTTTCATTTTTACTTGTCATTGAAAATTATGTCTCAATCACCTTTCACTTTCGAGGCGCTTTCGCAACAACATTATTTAAACGCAAAATTATAATTGCTCAGCACGTTTTTTCCACATAAACTATCAATAATTATTTTTCTCAACATTCCTAAAGGTCGTCGAGATAACTGAATCAAGTACTTAGTGATAATAATTAACCAACTAATTAATGACGTCACAGTTCAAATTTTATTTTTTTAAAACTGCGAGCACCGGATTTTCTATCGATTTGAACGCAATGAGGTTATCGACGTTGCGCGTTTGGTTCCACTGAAGTGGTCTCCATTGCGTGGCGGCTATCGCGCACCACTCGTCTAATACACATTTTTAATAATAAAAACTTATTTATTATTTTTTTTATGTACCATCCATCCCTCCATAATGCGCTCTCTAATCCAAATACGAAAGCCCACATAAACGAACATTTCTCACTCGTTTATTGATCTCGTAATTAGTGAAGCGGCGTTTTAAAAGAAACGAGATTAAAAAATATATATAAATATAAGAGAAAGTAAATTTTTTAAAGCAAAAAAAAAAAAGAAAGAAAGAGAGAAAGAGAAATTTAATCATAGCTAACAATTTCTCAGTTGCTTTTAATGCGCATTTCAGACCTACAGTCATGTTCTAAAATAACCGGTATATCCGTAATAGAATAAATGAAGAAAGGGAAAAAAAAATTTTGATACCGTATAAAAAAAATGTTTAATACGAAATGTAAGAATTACTTTTTCAAGTTCACAAGTGAATCCCAAGTGCACCTGGAGTGAGGTGTGTGAAATTCTGTCTGCTATTTTCTTGGAGAATTATAACAAAAGAAAAGCTAGAAAGAAAGATGTCATCACCGATTCTCATTACTCGAATACCACGATAATAATAATAATAATAATAAATTTAAAAGAGAGAGAGAGAAAGAGAAAAAAAAATAATGCCTATCTGTAAAAACTGTTGGCGTTAATTATCTATGTTAATTTGAGTTAGACAAATGTGGGAAAATAATTTTTTAAAGTTATACTCCGAGTAATAGAAAACAAAAATGTTGATAGGAAATGTTAATGTCGAGTAGGGTACCGGTGCAAATCGCATTAAATAGCAATTAGGCTTACGCCGCTAAACATTTACTTCAATAAAACAGTTAATTTCTATTTAAATGGAATCATTGCTTTCAATAGAATTTTGCTTGGGAATAAAATCTGATAATATGATACACGGTGGTTCAATAAAAAATTAGCCAATCTTTATTTTTTTTATAATCTTAAATGCCCGATATTGGATTATTGACAATCATTCGAAATTTTTACCGATATTTGGAGAATTGAACCAGCTATATATTATGATTCCAACATACAATACAATACTGTATTATAAATTTAACTTCAGCTACACAAATTTAAATTTTCGTGCACAAAATTAGATTTAGTACCAAAGTTGTTATATCGCCTGCTTCTTTAAGAGAAAAAAAATCAAAAGTCATTAAATAAAAAAGAAAACAATATGCATATTTTTATTTATAAATTATTATTAATAAAATATGTTTTTTGAACGATTTACACGGTGATTCAATAAAAACTTCAACTACCAATTCTTAAGTTTACAAACTAATATTAAAATTTTTAACTATACAGTACTGTATTTCATTAATATTTTCAAAATAAAAATATGCACTAGCCTACTTTTTTTCTTTTAATGATTTTCGATTTTTACTTTCTGCAAAAAAAAAAGCAGACAATCAACAATTTTATTCCAAATCCACCGGTAAAAGGCAGTGGCTCGTAAATTTAAATTTGGGCAGGAAAAGTAAAAGTCCAAATGTATGCTACAATATGCTAAAATTATATTGTTGATTCAGTTCTCAAAATGTCGAGAAAATATTAGTATGACTATTATTAGCAGGCATTATAGATAACATGAAATAAAGTTTGGCTTACTTTATATTGAAACGTCTTGTACATAGTGTTGTTTTTACATACCGGTACGCATTATTTATTAAAACAAATACAGTACATACTGTACATGTATTATAAAAATTAATACTGTAGTAACATAAAAACAGCAAAAAAAATACGGTAATAACCTATATTTAAATGTGAAAAAATTATTATTCAACCCATTTAAATGACTGAAAAGTTAAACGAGTGTCGCATTAATAATCAGACATTTTGTTTACTGTGAATAAATTAATGTAAAATACAAAATCTCGATAAGTTAACTTCCGATTTGATTTTCTAATACAATGCAAGACAACCGCAAAAAAAAAAAAAAAAAATCACCGAATTCGATCTATAAATCCTTTTTTTTAACCAAATAAATTGAAACTTTTTTTTTATATTATACTTTCCATTTTCCTTTCCATCTTTTTTTACGTAACTTATCCAGTGTAAGTATTAATATAATAGATGCTATTGTGTCATTCACGCCGCTCAAATTTTAATCATTTTTTTAAACCTTTTAAAAAATGCCTATCACTGTTTTTTCTTTTTCAAATTATTTTAGTGAAATTGAAAGTGATACGATTTCTATCATTTCTTTTCTTTATATCGATTGAAATTGTTCGTTCCGATTTTTTAAATTAAGAAGAAGAAAAAAATGCCCTTCTTTTTCTTTTCAGAGTGAGTGATTGGGCGCGGTGAAAGTGGAAAATTCTTTGTAAAGTTGAAGGACGATGGCGATTTGTAAGGTCATTGACACACATGAATACTTCCTCGTAATCTCCCCCCCACCCCCATTCAACGCCTCAACATCGAATTCACACACCTTCAATCGAAGCAAAATGTTACCACTAACGCAATAGTCAAGGTGAGCTCTCTCCGCAGCTACCAATCATGCAATATGTAAACACAACGTGAAGATGTGGCACTTGAAAACAACAGGGCATGCACCTGTCTTACTCATTCCCAAAATTAATATACCCCTCGCAAAATGTTTACACCTTCGTTAAATATTATTACAACAAATTTTTATTTTTATTATGAAACTTATTATATCAATTAAGCATCATAACTAAAATTGTTATTGAAAACTGAATAACTTATAATTAAAAAATAATTATTGCAAATAGAAAAAAAAAAATAACACTTGTTTGTCCACTATGGATATGCTTGTATACAATCGCACTACTGTATTAACAAACAAAATAAAACCCGGAAATCATTAAAATAAAATATTAAGTATGCGCACATTTTTATTTTGGAAAAAAATAATGTACAGTATTATGGTTTTTGAACGATTTACATGGCGGTTCAATAAAAAGTAAGCCAAACTTTTAACCATCAATTTTTAATTATTCAGAAGTTAACTACTGTATATTTTATTAATAATATTTTCACAATAGAAATATGCACGTATAGGTACTTACCTTTTATTTAATGACTTCCGGTATTGATCGAAAACTTAAATTCGAATTTTTAATAGTGTATGTTGAAATCATATGATATGGTTGGTTCAATATTATCTAAATATCGGGAAAATATTAGTAAGGTATGAATAATTATTGCCAGGCATTGAAGATTTTATCTAAAATAATTTTTGCCTTACTTTTTATTGAACTACAGGGTATTGTTGCTAATACGGTAGAGTAAATACTACTTTTGCACTGCGCTCTCTGTTTATAAGTGCAAGTTTAAACTTTAATTAAAAAAAATAAAAAGTACTCGGTATAGCAATTTATTTTGCTATCTTTTTGTCAACAAATGCGTTCGATATTTTTGAAAAGGGTGCGAAAATTAATCATGAAGAAAATTTTCGTAGTTGGCGTTGTTCTCAATTTCGAACATTACCGGTAATACTGTATAACTCCTGGAGTACTTTCTTTTTTGACGGGCAAGCTCAAATCATTCTTAACATATTGTCGGGAAAATGCAATCACACGCTCAAAAAATTTTTTTTTTTTTTTATATAAAAAATAGTCGCTTGATGTAAAAAAAAATCCCGCTCGATGGGAAATCGGTAATCGAAAGAGAAATAAATGCCGGCTGACAATAATTAGCCGCCCGCTAGTAAAAAAAAAAAATAATACTCAACCCCTCTCTGTAAAATGGAAATAACTTTCGATAAAAAAAAAAAGCCGATCAACAGGGAAGAAATTATTAATACAGTAACTGGTAAAATGGGCCATTGCTGTTTACGAAGATTCAAAGCCTGGTTTTTAGGTTAGCCATTTGCCAACCCAGACGTAAAACTACGCATTATACTCGTATTATCGCCATTCTCATTTTTTTTTTTTTAAAGTTACAAAAAATGTTTAAAAACTACTGCGCTGTTAATGCGTATGAAGATGCTCATAAGCAAACATAATTTCTAAATTTAAAATCGAAATTTAGGTTAAACTAATTAACAAAAACAAAATGGATATTGTTTATGTCTGTTCAAAAACCTAATTAATCATTCGACTACAGTAACAAAAATAAACAAAAATGTCAACAGTTAATTTTCAATAGAAAAGTCAATTAATTGAAAATCAAAGTTTTTAAGTCGGAGCAGCGAAACGAGGCCGTAGCGTCTGACTCCTTAATAACTGCTTTCATTTGAAATCAATTTGTCCTCTAAAAAGTCTAAAGAAGCGGTTGACACAGTGTATCAGCTGAGTTGACATTTGCAGTGTCAACAAGCAACTGCTGGCTGGCACGCACTCTTACCACGCATTCTTATCTCATCACATCTGAAGACTTTTCTTTCCTCGTCAAACTTGACGTGTGACATTCGTACGATATTAACTGACCCGAGTTGATTACGACGAAAAACAATACTTCTTCCTCACCGTTCAACGACCAAATATAAATATTTAAATGACATTTGCCGCCGCAATAATAATTGTAACCAACTGTGTAATTAACTATAGCATAGCAACGAACAATAGTTTCAGCATTGAACTAAATTTTCCAAAACAAAAACAGCAAACTAATAATGTAAATTCATAAAAAAAAAAATCAGTATGTACGAGTATCAAAAGATAATAATAAAAGCGTAAATAAAATAAAAATTAGTAAATTTTTAAAGAAAATTAATAAAAAAGCAAAATTTTAATATTTTTTATCGCTTAATTGCGTTAAATTCAAAATTTAAAAATCGTTCTTTATTTATTTAGAAAGTTACAAGCATTTTGAAAATCCCAAACAAATAACCCAAGAATAAATGATAAGCATTTAATTTTAAAATAGATAATTACTTATAAACAAAAACTATTAAAACCAAAAAAAATTTTGGAGTTTAAATTTAAATGGTTAATAATAATGTAGAGAAGTAACCACAATGCTAATCGTTTAATTACCCAATTTTATTACATATTAATTTTTTTTTAAATAAAAGCTACATTAATAAAAGTTTTTTGTCATTTTGTAAGAAATCAAACTAAAAAAAAAAATGAAAAATATTTTAAATCAAATAAAATTAAAAACTGTAACAAAAAAAGCAAAAATTGAGGATCGAATGAAAGACACTGAGCATCACGGCTATAGTTTGTTCAACAAGTTTGATGAACAGATATGTGATACAGATTTCATGATAAAACGCTCGTAAAAATTAAAACTATCTGTATACCCATTTTTTGTCTGTACGGGTGCTGTACCTGTAATCTTAAGCTTTTCGCAGCAAACAATTACTGAACTTAAAAATAACCTTTAAAAACAACCGAGTTAAATTATTTAAGTAGAAGGCTCTTTTAATCTGAAATTAACTGGCCACTAAAACGATTGAAAGGCAATAACAGAATACTGTATCTCCATTTTTGATGTTTTTGGAATAAAAAGTGTCGTTTATGAATAAAAATATGCCCTATATTTTAGCTGCTGCTTTGTTTATGTTATTCAATAAATAGTATTTACTTTTTTTTAGAAAGGTGAAACAGGGACTGTGCAAAGAACAATTCTTAAAATTAATAATAAAAATTTCAATTTCGGGAATTCAATAATATTGAGTTCGCTGTTTTATTTTGATTTAAATTAGTAAATAATCTGCAGCAATAATTAGATATTTGCCGCAATGCATTTTAATTGGAGCAAAAACGAGGCAGCTCAAAATTTAAAATATTCACCCTGCTTTATAGAAACGGTTTTACATGCAAATTTCACTCATTCACGTACGGTATTAATACATATTCTTCAAATTATATTTAGCTCAAAATTAAAAAATTACATTTTAAAATTTTTTTTTTTTTCTTTTTAGTATGACAAAATTCACAAAAATTGGAGATATTATCTTGTTATGTCTGTAAGCCCTTCATTTCAAAATTTGTTTTGCCATAAGTACAATAATTATCACAATAGTTTTTTTTATCAGAAACCATGCCCATGGATCTCTTGTTTAAATAAATTTTAATACATGTAATAAGCCTAGTATTTTTTTCCCTACGTTAAAAAAAATAAATTTAATATTCGAGGTTGCCCACATTTTTGACAAAATAATGTCAATTTTTTCACCCCATTAATTTTATCGCCTGTATACCTCAATTTGTCTACAATATGTTAAAAAGCAGAACAACTTTCGTCCACTAACATTAAAATTTCCTCATCCAAAAAAAAAAAAAAAGAAAATAATAATAATAAACATTTCTCTTAAAACGAAAAAATGAAAAAAAAAAAAATAATTCGACGTAAGTGAGTCTTAAATTACAACTGACACAGCCCATAAAAACCGAAAAAGTATCTCTGCATTATGTCAGGATTGTTATGTAAATCATTTTCCAGCCTCAAACTAACTTTGTTTACACAATTTTCCTCCAACTCTCTCTTCACCTCCATTACTTAAGCATCTGCAGGAGAGCACGAAGAAAGCAGCAACAGCGGCGCATGCAGCTCCAACACTAATAATCATCAAGATAATATTCCCAGCTTTCATGTTTTTTTTTTGTTTTTACTACCATTTACGTTGCAACACTGAGCATTGATTTCCCCCCCCACTCAAAATCATTAACTGCAAAAAGTGAAAAAAAAAAAAAAACAAAACAAAACAACCCTCCAATTTAGACGCGTAGTTTAATAATAATATGCGCGCGATGGAGAAAGTGAGGGAGCAGTGACCGTGCGTAATGGACACTGGTTAAGCTCTCTTCCCACCAGCAGATTTATCTGGGTCAATTAAATATATACACATAGCCCAAACAACGCGATAAACCAAGAATTATCTACACTATGCCCGCTGTTAGTAATTGTTTACGGTGAAAATTATCGCGGATATACAACGAAAGGTGAATTTTTTTTTTTGTGTGTGTGTGTTGGAAAGGGCAATCGAAATGGAGGCCTCAACTGCGTTTGTCAACGTCGGTAACGTTAAGCCGGAAAATAAGCCACCGTCGTTACTAGTGAAATCAAATTCGATAGAAGCGAGTGAAAGTGAGAACAAAACGAGACGCAAAGTGGTGATTGGAATTGGAGTGGTCACTTTTGCCTTAGTCATCATGAGCATTCTTATAATGGCCATCACTATACACATGACACCATCAATAGATGAAAAAAGTAAGTTGATTCATCTTTGTTTTTTTTTTTTTAATTAAAAAAACCCCCCTTTTATTAATCAGAATTTTTTAAAAAGAGAAAGATCGATTACTATTATTATTATCGATAAAATAATGTTAAAAAAATCGTAATATTTTATGTGATGGAAGGATATAACTGAACCGAACTATCTCTTTCTCGGTCAAATATTGTACCTAGTAATAATATTTGAAAATATTCATTTAAAATTTGAAAGCAATTATTTTTTAAAGTAAAGTCATAAGTAAAAATTACTACGGCAAAAATAAACACCTACCGGTATCTCCATCTAACATTTTCAATTTCAGCGTGAATAAAGAGTGTTTTATTTCTAAACTACTGTACGGTATTACCAAACACTGTATTATTTCTTCCGCCATGCATCTCCTCGCAACAAGCTTTAGAATTTTAATGGACAAATTTTTAAAAAAATAGTTACTACTAAATAATTGCTATAACAATGCTAGCTTCATCTATATAATTATAGACGAATATGTTCAAAGAAGGTGAAAATAATGCACACATTTTCTCCAATATGCTTCATATTCTAATACCGGTAATATAAAATGAATTTAACAAGTTTTAAAACAGTTTTTATTTACGTTATTATAAACCCTAACATAATATTAATCAAACAAAAATCTCAAAAATAGTACAGTAAAACCTGCTTAAGGAGAACTCTGTATAAGGCGAAAACCTATAAGAACGGACCAAATAGTTGGAAACGCAATGTTAAATAGCTTTTTCGAAAACCTATCCAGCTCGGAAACGAACATGATAATTTTTATAAACCCTGCTTAAAGTGGAACAGCAAAAAGGTGAAAATAAATGCAGTCATTGATTTATAGTCACTGTACTAATTTGAATGCCCATGCGAATCTTGGAGGGGGCCCCGGAGAGCTAATGAGTGACTGCTAAAAGTGTAAAGTTTGAGCTTGTAAATGTTTAAAGTTAGCTATGAGTTGCGTTCATGAATGAAAAATTGGATGCTCAACAACTGCTTCCATGAATTTGCTAAATTTTTGTATTTTTTCACACAGCCAAACAGGAGCCCAATGTGAGTGACACGCATGTTTAAATTGCACTACAACGTCATCACCCACTTCAAATGTTTTACACGTGCTGTTACTGCTGTATTGCAGTTTTAATAAAATTTGCAAAGTACAGTAGGTCTATCGTAAATTTCAATATTTTTATAGTTTACTTGGCTTATTTTTAATGTTCTACAGAGAGAGGCAAATGAAAACCTTAAAAGAGCATTTACACTAATTTAAAAAATACAGTACCGGTACAATATTAGGGTTTACAGCTGACTGACCCGTAAATTATTATAATTTTTTTCTAACTCGCTAAAGCGGAAACCTGCAATAACGGACAAAACAACACAGCATCGCCCAATTCCGCCTTATACAGGTTTTATTGTACTAAAAGCGGTGACTTTAGATCCACAAATGTTAATGAGTAGTAAAAAAAAAACTGTGTATGTAATGCTTAGTAATGCCTGGCTTTGTTTTTCTTAAGTGCTTTTGAAATCTCAAAATGTTTTATCTGAAGATAATTATATCTTGTGGTTTAAGCAACATCCTCCTCGACTTAACAGTTAACAAAAAAGAAAGTTAAAGTTTGTAAATCGAATGCTAACGTAAGACAATTTAAAATATACTGTAATAAACAATTCTAAGTGATGTAGGTATGCCTAGCAGACGTTGTTAACGCCTTGTATTAATTCGCGTGTGCAACATTTTTTTTTTTTAAACAGAAGGCATTATTACCATTAATCTCTTTTTGTTTTCTTTAACTCAACATCCTGTTTTTTTTTATTTTATTAAAACACACACGTCTGATTATTACGTAAATAGCGAGATAAAAAAAAAAGCTTGTTTCTTTTCGTAAAATTGCGCGTGTATAAAGCCTATCTCGATTTAACAAATAATAAAAGAGTTTAAAAAAAAAACTTTTCTTTATTATTGAAATGTAGTTATGTTTAGTTAAAGAAAAGCAATAAATTACGAGTTAAAACTCAATTTATTTATTTTTTCCAGAAATAACCATAAAACCAAAAAATATATACCGGCAATCCGAGAAATTACTTTCCGCCTGTTGACATTGTACTGAAGAAACAAAAAACTAACAGGGCTAAAAACTTAAAAATGATAATCATTTTATAGAAAACTCAAAGTTCTTTCCGCAAAAAAAATATTTTTTTGTCAATCAACAAAATATATTAAAAAAAAAAAAAAAAAATACTGTAAGCTTAATTCAGAAAATAACATTTCTCATAAATGAAATTCCCCATGGTAAAATTTTTAATTAAATATTAAAAATATTTAAAATATATATAAACAGTATATATGATTTTTTAATAAATTGTTTCAAAGTTACGGTATTTATATTTTATTAAATGATTATTTACGTTTAAAACTTTGTAAATTTCAACGCTCTCTATGGTGTGAAATAAATGCAGCTGAACGTATTGAATGGTTTACAGAAACCAAAGGAGACGCAAGTTCAACAAAAATTTAGAACTACCGTAATTCAAAATGGTATACAATAGTAGCAATGTTTTACTAGTTGTACAGTATTGTTGCATTGTTATTACATGGCTTACAATATTGTTGATAGAATAGTACGTGCGCTGAAATGAAAGCGAAAATTTGTTATATTATTTTAAATATCTTTAGAATAATTAACAAAAGGATTATATTTTTGCAGAAAAAATGTACGAGTTTATTTATAAAATGGCACCATTTTTAAACGTTTAGCTCAGTTAAGTTTTTTTTTTTTAATAGCCGGCAAAAATTGGAAAGTATTTCGGAACCTTTTCGGACGCCCGGTATATAATCTTTTAAAATATTTTAATGATTTGTTTAAAAATAATTAACAACTGCATTTTATCTGTTTGTAAATGTTTATAAAACGTGCAAATGAAAGAAGGAGAAGAAAAAAGTTTGACGTAAAATCCATAAAAGGTTATTGAGAGCGGTTTTCTCGCAATAAACAGCTAGGGCAGCGCATATTACAATAATTCCGCCTTCAGCTTCTGTTTTTCAACTTAAAAAAAAAAAAAAAAAAAATCTATAAAAAATATGCGATGCTCTTAAAGGCTTTACGAGCAATAACGCTATTTATACTGTTTAGGAATAGCTTGACAGGCAGAAAAAATAAAAATAAAACTATTAATTTTCTAGAGAGAGAAGAGAAAACATCTTAAAAAGCAATTAAATCTAACCGATCGACGTAATTCAAAAAATAAATATATTATATCGCTGAAGATAATATTTATTTTCCTCATCTTCAAATTTATTTATAGAATTTTGTACTTTATATAATTTCAGTTCGCAAAGAGCACGAAGAGCTGGTGAGGAAAATGAGCGAAGGATCGAGTCTGAAATCCACGGTCACCAGCAACAACCACACGTTCCACACATTTCATGAGGACGAACTTCACAAATGACAATCATAACGACTACAGTATAGTAATTCTAGTAAGAATTTATTAAAGACATTATTGAAATTTCAATTTCCGTCAAATGCAAATTACGACGGACTGGACTTGAACTGACGCTTCAATCTTATTCTACGTGCGTGAGCTACAAGCTTACTTATCGAAATTATTGCATTATCAATTTATCTGTAAATTATTTTAAGATCTGAATGTAAATATTTAGTACAGGTACCCCGTCCCCGCATGTGCATTGTTTATGTTATTCAATAACAAACAAATTCCTCTTGTGACTTTCATTTTGGCGAAGCCACATCTTCAGTAATGCAAAACAAATGAGAAATTATCAATACTATAGACCATAGAATAAATGATCCACAATTATTCTGCATCAACAGAATGATACATTATGCAGAAAACGTTTGTAATGCAGCCAACTTATAAGCCAAGACCCACATGTACAAAACACATAAAATCGGCATTATTTTAAATATTCATTTAGAATAATATATCCGATAAGTTATAACCAATCTCTTATAATTATAACCGTAGTGAATGATCCATTTAGAAAATTTGTGTTCATTGATGACTGAGTCTTTGGGATAGCAGCTATATACCTATTCAAAACTTTTGTCAACGTTCAAGAGTCTGCTTCGTACGTCACTATAAGTACCGATAATCAAATAAAATCGGCAATTTGTTTGCATGTTTTTCTTTCATAATAATTATTATACACAGTAATTCTAAATTGCATCTAAAGTAAAATAAAAGGCGTCTTTAATTACCTGGCGCCAATTTCCCATCCTCGGATTTTTCTGCCGTTAAAGTTGTTCTTCGTTCTGCACCTTCAATTGTCCGCCCAAGAAAATATTTTATGCTTGTAGAATTCACTCTTAACACAAATTATTTCCTCATAATAACAAAACTTTCTTATTCTATTTTACATGTATCAATTAAAACGTTTAAAGATTGACTTGAACTTGAATGCAGCTGCGCGTAACCACGTCGGCCATTTGCATGATTCCACGACAAAAAGGCAACAACCGAAATGGTAACGTCAAAATGGTAACCCACTAGAGGTTACTGGTTACCCTTATGTCAGTGTTATCCTTTTGGCGAATTCATTTTGTCGGCTTCGGTATGTATAAAAATGGCAATTGCGGTCTTGATTGCGGTTACCATTTTTACGGAATTTCAATGCTTAGGCTACTGTATTTTTTTTCTTGGATGTTGCGTTAAAGTAGAGATAGTTTCGGAGAACTGTTGTATAAATTAGGGATAGGAATACTAACAGTAGAATAATAATTATTATTACCTAAATTGTACATCGATACTATTATGGAAATTAAGACCTTGACATAGTAATTAACTACTCTTCAAAACATGAATTTATGAATAACGTTAGGTTATCCGAATAAACAAAAATTAATGTGATCACTATGTAATTAGAAATATCTCTATTAGGCTACTTTGTATGTAACCGGCAATGCAATTCTGCATACAATGCATTTAAAATTTATTCTAAAAACATTTATTTGATGTTCGTTTCATAGAAAACAAATCCTTGTACATAGCCCGTATTAGTTATTACTTAATAGCAATCAATAACATTATCGTCATCCTCATCATCATTATGAGATTTTATATTACATTTCATGATATCATCTAGTAAACTTTCTGGATTTAGCTCGTATATGTCGGTTGTGGCAGAGTTTCGATTAAAGCAAAAGTTCTTTAAAATGTTAAGTTGCCTTTCGGATACTGAAAATTCAGCTTCAGATAATACTTTATCAAATTGCGCGATTATTTTTTTATCGGAAACGCTTAAAATCTCGTTTTCCATAATGTCCATATCATTTGTATCCAACACGCTTTCGATAATTAAATCATCGCTGGGCATAACACGAATTTCAATCGGCGCCTTATCTCGCCTCAAGTTTTCCAATAATTCTATTTCGTTATTGCAATTGCTAATTTCATTGGAAAACATTGGTATGAACTTTTGAGCAGAATACAAAAGATCAGCAGCCTTATGCACCACCGTAAAATCTTCATCTCTAATTAATATCGAAAGAGATTTATAAAATCCGCATTTTAAAAGAGCTTCGAAAATTTCTGATGAGCTTTGATTGATCATTTTTTCAAGTACCAAACTCCAAAATTTAACTCCTGATAATTTTACCTCCCAATCTAAATCATAACAGCATTTCACCATAACGGGATGAACAATTTTTAACTCATCTTCTCTATTAAATTAAAAATCAAAGAAAAAAAAATATTGCTCTCTACATGTACTTCAAAATATAAAAATATAAATTAACTTACTTAAAACTAAAATTTTTCATCCAGCGATAGAACACATTTGCGGCAGCTCGTCTTACTACTGCTTCCGAATCAAAAAGTAACAAACGAGCGATAATTCCTAAAATATCATCCTAAAAATCGAAAAAAAATTAAAATTATACGTAACCAATACAATTAAGATTAACTAAGAATAATAAATTAATACAATTCACCCGTAAATTAAATTCAACAAACGAACAATCAGCGAACGAGTTGACAGCTGACGCTCTAACGTAGTCTTGTTGATCTTCGAAAGCAACGACACACAGTTTTAGCAATTGCGATTCTTTCAACCAACTAAAAATATTATTAGATTCTAAAAGAAATAATGAATAAAAGTAAATGCTCTTTAGACTTAAGTTAATTGATAGTTATACTTTTTGTTAATTTTACTATTTCTGCCACAAACTCAAAAGCGCTATCTCTTGTTTCCCAAACTGGATCGTGACATTTTGTGTAAATAGTTCCTTTTAATTCAATTCCAATCGATTCCCAAATAAGTTCAACTGTTTCCCAACATTTTGTAAACATTACAAGCAAAAGCTTTGTTATTCTTGATGTCATCTGGAAAGACATAAATTTAATAAATTTCAAATAATAACGGCTTATTAAGTTATTAAAAGATAATACCATACCGATGTGGGCAAAGGTAGTTTTAATAATTGAACGCAATCCATTATTAATGGACGTGCTTCTTCTTGCTTTAAATGTTTAAACCAATTGTCATCCCACGTATTTATGAGATCCACTAATGAATCAGCTGTTACTTGTCCAACTTTTAAGTTGTTGTTACCGCATTGAGTTTCAAACAAAATAAACACTAAAATCTTTATTAAATTTAATTTCTCGTCCTATAAAGTAGGGAGAAAAAATATGAAATTGATCATCAAATATTATTAACTTATATTCAAAACCTTACATTAGTTGAGAAGCCTTCTTGAACATCTAAAATCGAAGAGATGACGTAACTGATAATCGGATTTTTATATTTTAGTTCCCTCAAAGCAATTACATACAACTCGGGGATACTATTAAAATCCCACGTTTTTCCCCCGTTGTCCACTTTCCCACAAAACGTAAACAGTGGATAAACGAACATAGAAATCAAATTTTTGGATGCAATTTTTTTATGTTCAATTTGTCTAAAAAAAATTATTTTGGTGATTTTCGCATAATCAATTGTGTAAATTAAACTTACATTTTTAAAGTTGCGCTAATGAATTTAATCGCCCACACAATTTTTCCTTTTTCGATTAATGTAGTAAATATAGATGTCCAATTTAAATTAGGTTGATAGTCGCAACTATAGAAATAAAATAAATAATTATATAAAAAAACCAAACAAACAAAAAAACGGATTAAAAAAAATTAAAATACTTTATAGAATTCTTTAAAACTAGCGAAATCTTGCACATATCGTTGGCCACAATTACATTGGAAGAATTTTGTAAATAATTCAATAACTTCGCATTGAAAAACTCTACAGTTTCTTCATCCAAATGAAATTTATTGGCGGCAATTGGAAGAAATTGTAAAATAATTTCGACCAATACCTTACTTTTAGTCCCAATTTTACACTTAAAAGCTTCTTCGAATATTCGCCGAATTAATTTATTGCTATTTGCTTGATCGACTTCAGATAATGACAGCTGTTTAACCAATATTTGTGATAGTAAATCTTTGGATGCTCGGGTAACGTATATATTGTCATTGCCTAATATTACAATTGCTTTTTCAATCAAATCTTTTTTTAAAAAAAAAACACACAATAAAAAAATGTTAAAAATTAATTATTGTTAAGCATGAAATTGAAATGCACAAATTATTATAATATACCTGTTGAAAGTACGTCTTCAACAACCGAAACGTTGATAAACTTTCGGTATAATGTTAACATCGAGCAACAAACAGAAGCATTTAACTCATTTGATAATTCAACAGAATGAAGAAAATGTTTCAAAGATGAACTATTTTCGGCTAATATCTTCCTTCCAACGCTACAAGATGTAAGTAAACTAATGACGTTGAAACCGAATGCGGCCACTTTTGGATCCAGACTTTTCCACGATGATTCAAAATTTGCTAACCATTCAGTAAAAACAATGGTATTTATAATTGTGTAGTGCTGGTCGCCTTATGAAAATAAACAAGGATTTCATAAAAAATAATTAAAACTACATTCTTCGAAAGCAAAATGTCATGCAGTCATTCCCAATGCTGCACTGCTTACCATTATCTGAAGACAGTATATTTTCAAGCAATGATAGAAATGTTTGCAACAACGTATCGTCAGTAACCTCATGATTATCTATAAATAATAAATCAAAACATTGTTTAAGTTTAAATAAAAAATCCTCGGTTAAAGGGACCATTTCCATCGAATTAGAAATTTCCGCCATTACAAAAAAATAAAATATCTACTGCGCATGCGCTTAAAGCAAGAATTTGCAAAAGATTTGTAAAATAATGTACTGTAAATGTGAATTTGCTTCAACATTTTTTTAAAATTTATATAAATTTTTAATTTGAATTTTTATATAAATAAAATTAGTTCAACAGTTTTTTGTAAACAAATTTACATAAACAATTTTACATGACGTCATTAGTTGCATTTATTGTCTCCGGAAGCTTCAAACAAAGTTGTAAAAGCAAACCTTCCGTAACGAACAGTCGAAAATTTTCATCTCTGGGAAAAATAATCTTGCAAAGTCATTTTTCTATGGTGAAATTACGATTTTTTTCAAGCTAAATTATAATTAAACGAAGGGGAAAAAAAAAGAATATTATTTGGATCTAAAAATGGAGACAATTTTTACAGGAATTGTCCAGTCCGATCATCCTCAAAAGATGAAGGTAATATTACTAGAAAAAACTGTTTTATTGGCTGCAAAAAACTCTGATAACTGCGAAGGATCTCCAAAAATTTGTCACAAAATATTCGAAGCTGTATTAAATTCAATGGGCCGAACGACGCAAAATCTCACCTTGGAATTAGGCGAAATGGTAATGCAAGAATGGATTATTCACCACGATCATATGAACGAATATCTAACTCCCGAAGTAGTAGAAAAGTACATCAACGACGACACTTGCATCAACAAATCAGCTGTGTTGAAGATCGTGTGCAGTTGTCTCAAATACGAACACACCAAATCCCCAACAACAGCGCGCGATTTAGAACCTTTTCGGAAACTTTTACGAGCGAAAACCTTCGAGTTTCTCAAATGGGACGATAATTTAAACGTCGCCACCCAACTCGTGGCATTTTGGGTCGAATTCGATACGCAATTTTATCTATTCGTAAATACCGTGTCACTGGTGAAAGCTTTGATCCACCGTATAGCGAATTGCCGATACCCCAACGAACAAACACAAGCCACCATACTTCGCAATAATGTACAAACCATCAGCAATTTTATTGGATTTTTATGGGCGAATTTTGTGGACGATCAAATGAAAGACGTTCTGTTGGAAATCTACACAATTTTGTCTTCCTGGAAGGATAAAATACCTAGTCCTTGTATGGCTTCGTTGGTACCTTTCATTCCTAGAAGTTTCTTAGATGAAATGGCCAAACAGTTAGCCATCACTTCTGCCAGTCACGCGGACAAAAAACAATTGTTGTGCAGAGTTATTGATTGGCTTTGCGGCCCTTTTAATAAAAATGTGGATATTGTAATATATAATTTAATGACAGCTTTTGAAGGAATTCAAAATTACACAGTTTTAATCGCTGTGGCACAAGCAAAAGCCGAACAGGTGAGTTAAATCATTCGTTACAAATTTCCATGATAGACTTAACTTATTAATTTTTATATTTATTGCAGATGCTTATACAACTTAAGGTTCCTCTTTTAAGAGAAGCTACGTTATCTGTTCTTCTATATACGTTATTATCATATCAACATTCGGCTGATTTATTTCACAAAGTAAATATTAGTGCATTATTATTGTGTTTTTAATGTTAATTAATATATAATCTTCTTTTTTTTAAAGATTATTCCTCATGTTCCTAGTCTCTTAAAATGTTTACGAAAAGAGAATTCGGAATCGAGCTTAAAAACACTATCACAAATCGTTAGTGTCGTTCATATTCTAATGCAGTTTCATTCGGGTTTTCCTGATATTTACGATCCTCTTTTGATTGAATTAAAGGTTCAAATTTGTTATTAAAACGTTTTTAAATCGTTCATTAATTGTATAATTTTTGTTTAGGATTATCAATCTACGTCATTAGATGACATGAGAGAATTTATGACGAATCATAAATGGATTTCTACGAACATTAACTATGCGAGTTCGTTGCCACTGAATAAAACCGCGAAGTCAATTACTGGAAAAATTGGTCTAGTCAATTTAGGGAACACTTGCTACGTCAATAGTGTTCTTCAAGCGCTGTATATGAATGATGAGTAAGAAAAATTGTCAAATTTATGTTTTCAAATTTTTTTTCCTAATTTTTTTTTAAATTTTTGTTTAAAGACTTCGATGCCACGTTTTATCATCGTATCCTAGTCATTATCAAATACTCATGAACGAGCTACAAAAAACCTTTGCCTTTCTTTCTCACTCACAAGTAAGATTCTAATTTATTATTTTTTAAAAAAAAAAAATAATATGCACACGATTTATATGAATATTAAAGCGATGAAATATATTTTGTTTTGTTTTCAGAGACCAGCTTATTCTGCCAAAGGCTTTCTGATTGCCGCCACTCCGGATTGGTTTGAACAAGGACGTCAGCAAGACTGTTCGGAGTTTCTTCGCCATTTTTTTGATAAAATGCATGAGCAGGAGTGCATTCAGGAAAGTACTCCTTCAGCTTCGAGTTCAGACCCTTCATCTATATCCTCCTCTAGCTACTTAAAAAGTAAATTGCAATGCGACAGTAGTGTGGTGAACAACTCCTCCTCCGATAAAGAATCGAATTTAAAACCGTGCTTAATTCATCAATTATTCGGAGGTCAACTAACCATTTCTTACGAGTGCCTCAACTGTCGTCGGGTGTCAGTGCAAAGTGAACGTTTTATAGATCTTTCTTTGGCTCTACCTAAATGTCACAGCGAATCGAAATATATTCAAAGGCGAGAATTAAAAGCTGGGCGACCCGAAAATCTCAATTTATCCATGTTAGACGAGGAACCAACTAGACCCGAACCGAGTATAACCGCGGAGCCGATTACAGTTCCATTAGTAGTTGGAGAACCAGAAGCTGATTTAAAACTCGAAGAATTAATTCAACATTATATATCTCCGGAAAAATTGGAAGGAGAAAATCGTTATCATTGTGATAATTGCAATGAGCTTCAAGAAGCTCAGAAAAGTATCAGCATAACCGACGCTCCCAAATATTTAACATTAACTTTATTGCGATTTGCGTACGATATCGAAACGCACCAGAGAATTAAAATATTAAAAAACATTTTGTACCCCGAAATTCTATCGATACCTGTGACCGCGCCTTGCAACAAAAGGCCTGGCGATCCTGAAGATGAATTTTTACCTCCGCAACAATATTCTTTATATGCAGTGGTTGTACATTCGGGACTTTCTTCGGATTGCGGACATTATTACACGTATGCGTGTCACTCCAACATGCCCGCCGATTCATTAATGAGCGAGGACCAAAATCGCTCGCCCAGAAGTTGGTACCTTTTTAATGATAGTAGAGTTCTCTACTCTGATTTTAAGTCGCTTTCGAATTTGACGCAAAGATTCACCAAAGACACTGCATATTTGTTGTTTTATCGAAAAATAGAACCGGAAGAAGAAGTAAAATTGAAACCTCAAATGAACGAACTGAATTTGAGACGAGAATTATGGGAGGAAGTAAATCAAGACAATATAAAGTACCTTCAGGTAAAACCATTGGAACCAAATAATCTATATTATTTCTTAATCTACTGCAATTAGTATTATTTATTCATAAACACGCAATGTTGTTATTTATTATTTTAGGAATTGGAAGAGGAAAATCGAACAGCTAAAATTTCTGTGACAAAAAGAAAACCTGATTGGGGGGATTTTGACGATCAAAATCCGCCCGGAGGATTGGGAGGAGGTTATGATGGAATGGGACCATTGGGATCTCTTTCTGTCCGATTTGTTTGCTGATACAGTAACAGTTACCTACTTATAATAATATTAATATATAGATATTATGTTGAAACTTTTTTTTTAGAATTAATGTTATTTTCTTTAATTCAATAGTCGTGGTTCTCCTATTTTAAATAAATTAAATCGATGAATTAAATAATGTAAATTTTCTTTAGTAAATATTAGTGGTCGCGTATGTGTCATAAACGTCCGACCATAAACCAACATCTCTTCTACATATTTTCTTTCTCTTTTATGTACAGCTCATTCTAATTAATCTAATTAGAGGTCACATTCCACTAAAGATAAAGGATCCCCGTTTAAATTGAATAAATTCATCGCATTTTCACTTTAAAAACGGCAACACATTTATTAAATTTTGTAAAGTGATACGGAAATTGTGATCTCGTGGGCAAGTGGTGAAAATTTTAAAATAGAAAAATGTCATTTAAAACAAATAAAAAACATTTTAAACTCTGTATAACTATTCTTTCTATTATTATTTTTGTTACATGGATTAGAAAATGAAATAATGCGCTTAGTAATTTATTAAAAATTGAGTGCAAGTACCGGTATGCTTGCTATTTGGCATAACATCGACTTTGCTTTAATTTTACGAAACAAAACAAAACTATGAATCAAAATATTTAATTTCATAAAGTATTTCTAACACAAAAGTCTAAAAATTTCCAAAAACATTATTAAAAAATGTTGCAATTGGAATTAAAAACTCTAACTTTGGTTAGAGGCACACTTGGGTCTTCTTGGAAAATCTGGGGTCAAAGTAACTTATATTTTATTTCTATTTTTTAGAAAATAGATAGAAATAGAATAAATTGATAATTTATAATAAAAAATAATGTGGAACGTAATTATTCTTATTACATATAGCCTACGTTACTATTTTTAGGTCTATATTTTTTAACTTTATAATTATTGCTGTACATGTAAATTATAAAATGCATATAAAATTGAATTCACGTACACGTTACGTTTTAACTTGCGTGCTTAATCTAAAATACGTGCCAGACTCAGACTTACAATATGTCATCAGAATAAAAGATTTTCCATTGATGAGCAATAAGCAATTAAATGGCTTATTTATGCAAGTGCGAAATATTTGCCAGAAATTTACTTTTTCGTGACAATATTACTGAATTAATTTAAGATTTTAGCATTTATTTGATTTAATATAAAAATTATTCCAGTGACGATTTTCTAATTGAGTTATTTACTTAACGATTTGATTATTTACAAAAAAAAAAAAAAAAAAATTTACGCCAACAATAAAAATTAAAAACCTCATTTGAACAAAAACATTTTACGACAATACATTATGTAAATATCCAGAGAGTAAACATAGGGTCAGAAATAGCAAACGTGTCTGACACGGTTCACGTCATTATCAAATGAATATTCGCGCAACATCCACGAAAATTTAGAAAATGCATAACAAATTAATTTTAATCCTAGTTTTTTGCGTATCGTTTGGAAAAACAATTGGGCAAAATCAATCATTCTTTCCTTCACAAATAGAAAGTTTGGGGAAAAAGGTAGCCAATGATGCTTCAAATTACGGATTTTACAACGTTTTAAAACTAATGGGACCAGAAATAACGTCTACATTAATCAATACCCTAAATGGTCGTGGCGGTATGATCGAATCGGCGTTGAATTCACTTTCGAGTAGCATGTTCCTGGACGTGTCTCAAAACTGCCGGCAAAATATGTTGGATTTAGTTCGATCATTATTTCTAGGACCTGAAGGCTGGGGCT
>JAQGAZ010000472.1:0-60204 GCA_034692225.1 Polydesmus complanatus | reverse complement strand
CTCCACTAGATGGAACCAAAAAGTCATTTTTGAAAAAAAGTGGAGTTACGCTGGTTTCTCATTAGGGTGACGATATGAAAAAAGTAGTTTTGGAGATTTCGACGCGCATTCGGCCAAAGCTAATCTCTTTATCGGGTGAGAATAGCCGGTGTTTTTGGCTAAAGCTATTTACACTACGCGTAGTATCTGTAATTATCCCAAGTTGTTGGCGCCTCCCACCCCTTCGAGCTATTCTCACCCCTGAGTCGTAAATAATTATTTTGCATTGAAGGAAGCATTAAAATTACCTGGCAAGGAAGTCTCTTTGCAGAGAATTAACTTTTCATTGATGGTTATATTATATTAATTGCAGGTATAATGAAGGCCCTGATCGTTTTATATTATTGCAATAACTGCGAAGCTGACGTTGAGACGCGGTACCACTGCTCTGTTTGCTATGTAAGAATACTTATTTCTATTTTATCTATCGATTGATTAATACTGTATTTTAAAAATAGGATTATGATCTCTGTTTTAAATGTTATGGAGACTTGTGTCATCCTCACGAATTGAAGAAGCTGAAGGACGATTCGTTCTCATCAGATGAAAAAGAAACAAATAGTGGATACTCATCCGACGAAAGCGAAACAAAATGTGGAGATTCATCAGATGAAAAAGAAACAAAATGTGGCGGCTCGACGTCAGACGAAAAACAAACAAATGGTGGAGAATCGAGGAGAGAAGGTATCAAACGATGTACTGAATCGTTGTTACACGCTTGCCAATGTCGAGATGCTAGTTGCGAGAATGTCAGCTGTTCGAAGATGAAGCGAGTTGTACAACACGCCAATTCTTGTAAAAGAAAAACTAATGGTGGTTGTCCAATATGTAAACAATTAATAGCTTTGTGCTGCTATCATGCCAAGCATTGTGCGGTAAGTAATGCATAATAATTTTGCAATTTAGAGTACTGCACTTTAAACCTCGAGCTTTTATTAAGAAATAATTTGAAAAATTCTAAACTCGTTTCTTTTTTCTTTAAACAGGTGAAGAAATGTCCAGTTCCGTTTTGTGTTAGTATTAAACACAAATTGAAGCAACAGCACATTCAAGCCGGAGTTGAAGAGCGGCAAATGCTTAAGAGACGACGTATTTCTACGGCTAATAATACAGAATAGAGGCCACATTGTTCACATTGAACTTTTCAAGCGGGTTTCAATAAATGAAACTAGTTTCACATTGTATTGTAAATGCAAACGGTTTGGCGGAATTGGCTCCGGCCACCTTTTGCCATTTTTATCTAACCTCTTCTCACAAGTCGTTTCGATCGACAGTGAAACCTGATTTTTGAAAGCCGGATTGATGCAAGTGATTTCAATCAATTGACCGAATTGGTTTCACATGATTGTCATAATAATAACATATATAGTATTTTATGTACGGTATTCTTGTCGAATAGAAAAAGAAAGTAGCAAGTAGCTTTATGTTTCTTCATAAGTTCTTTTATATATAATTTTCTAATTTTCAAATATATATATCATTCCTTGTTTATTGATTAAGTTTTTATAGAAAATAATACTATTACATTATTATTCTATATGCTTAATTGTACACTCTGGTTAGAACAATTTATCTGGTTATGATACGATACTCTATATAATTATATTACTAGTCCTGATTTTGATTACGTTTAGTTTCTATGATTCTGATATTGCCATTCATGATTGTTTTTGTTTATTTTATTATTTGTTTTATTTTTATGTTGGGTTTAGAAAATGGACCAATGAGACATTTTGGTCTGTCCTCATTGGCCCCACCCACGTCAATAGGGCGGGGTCTTGGTCATTGCACCATAACATGCAAACAAAACTTTCTTTTTTTGTAACTTTACGAAAATAAAACATTCGATTCAAGATCTTTATCTTATAAGATCTTTATCTTACAAGATCTTTATCTTACAAGATCTTTATCTTACAAGATCTTTATCTTGAACTGTCAAACTTACTTTCGGTTTCTGTTGCGAACTTTTTGGACCTTTTCAGAATCAGACCGGAAGGGAACAGAAATCTAAAAGAAAATAAAAAGGTAATTAAAACTTAATGAAAAGTTGTTTAAAATTCCATTAAAAGTTATTAAATTAATGTTAAAACTTTTTGATATACTGTAGTCTGTACAGTAATAAGTGGCATCTGTAATGAAGAAAGTCTCTTTTTCTAGAAATTTTCTAAGTTAAATGAATTACAGGTGTCATGAAGACCCAAATCGTTTTGTATACTTGCAATGACTGCAAAGTTAACACTGAGACGCCGTACCACTGCACAGTTTGTGAGGTAAGAATTCTTATTTCTACTTTTTCTACCGATTGATTTGTCTTTAAAAAAAAAAATAGGATTTCGATCTCTGTTTGGAATGTTATGGAAAACCTTTTCATCCTCACGAAATGAAGAGAGTGAACGACGGTCCGTCCACATCAGGCGAAAAACAAACAAGTAGTGGAGAATTGAGGAGAACTTCGTCTATCAAACGATGTATTGAATCGTTGTTTCACGCTTGCCAATGTCTAGATGCTAATTGCAAGAATGTCAGCTGTTCGAAGATGAAGCGTGTTGTTGAACACGCCTATAATAATTCTTGTGAGGTTCAAAATCGTGGCAATTGTCCAATATGTAAACAACTTATAGCTTTGAGCTGCTATCACGCCAAGAGTTGTGAGGTTAGTAACGTATAAATATTAATTGCGCAATTTAGAATACATGTCATGTATTTTAAATTTCGCTTTTAATTAATAAATTATTCAAAAAATTCTAAACTCATTTTTTTCCACCTTTAAGTTCGAAGAGAAATGTCCGATTCCATATTGTGTTAAATATAGTACTCAACGAAAATTGAAGCAACAGCAGATTCAAGCCAGAGTTTAACCAAGATCGGTCAACAGCTGCAGATGGAGTGTGGGTAGGGCGGCTACGTTCCCTTGAACTTAAAGAAGAATTTAAAAAATACAGTATAATATAAACTTGTTAATATAAATGCCAAAAAGTTTTTGTGAAAATATTGACCAAAATATGTTTAAATAGGCTATACAGAAAACGCTGTTTCAGTAGTCATAACTGCATTCGTATAACCTAAATAAAAATTGTTCAATACTATCTTTTATGATGATTTGCATCATTTTTGTGGTGTAGGCCTACCCATGAAATAGAGTTACAGGTGTATTCGCAATTGAAAGTCCAGCTCTTACTGTGAGTATATATTAATTGGGAGTTTACGTGTAGTATTTAAGACCGAATTAACTGACAAGCTCAGTAATAAAATATATTAATAACTTTTATTCTACTGAGGCGTTAAAAGCAGCCTACAATGTAAGACAAATTACCAAAAATGATTTTATAATAAAGTACATTAAATGTTCATGTGTTCACACTGATATTTTAAAACAGGTTTCAATAAATGAAACTTGTTCCACATTGTCGTATAAAAATTTTACATGTCGGCCTACTGCAAATGTAAAAGGTACCTCTTCTCAAAAAATTTCGTTTCGACAGTGAAACCTGATTTCGTGATTTTTGACAAGAGAAAAATGTTATTTTTTAGAAAATCGGGGAAAGTTCCCCATTGCAAGTTTTGCTAAAACCAGATTGCTGCAATCGAATTGGTTTCGCTAAAACCTGATTCGCAGGTGGAAACACGATATTTAAACCGGAAACCTGCTCAATGCGGAAACGGAAAGCGATTTCTAATATGGATTCCATTTTACAAACTGCTAAATCGGAAAAATCCGGCGATCATTTAGAATCATTTTAATGTGTATTTAACGGTAAACTCACTTCTATTTTGATAAAAAGCAAAATAAAAATACCGATATTCTATTGTGTAGCTAGTGATTGGATGTTTTTTCACGACCTTTCTATATTTTTGTGAGTTAAAAATGTCAAGCCCTGCAGGTGGCAAAAATAAAAGTTTATCCCTCTCTGAGAAAATGAAACTCATTGAAGATCACGAAAAAGAAAAACTAACACCCAAAGACTTAATCGAGAAATTTAAAGTTGGAAAAACTCAAGTGTATGCTACGTTGAAAAATAAAGATAAAATAATGAACGAGTGGTTAAAAGGAACGCCTGGGCATGTCACGCGAGTAGGTAAAGTGTCTTCGAATGAAGACGTCAACAGAGCCATTTGGGAATGGTTTGTAAAGACGAGGGAGAAAGGATTGCCAATTTCTGGACCGATAATAAAAGCAGAAGCGTTACTCGTTGCTCAGAAATTAGGAAAAGGAGAGTTTAAAGCATCAAATGGCTGGTTGGAAAGCTTCAAATCGCGACACAACATTTCTTTCAGTAAACTTGGTTTGCGAACACCTGTCGAGAGCAATGAAAATTGTTGGGTAGCACATGATTCCGTTTTATACTTTTTTTTTGTATAGCAATTAATAATATTACTTTTGATTATTTAGGACCAGTCATTCCAAGGGAACAACACATCCGAAGCGATAGTTATATTAACGGAGCCGGGGAATTATGAAGACGCGAGTCCAGGTGCAACTACCGGTAGCCAAGAAACTGAAGAAAATGGCGAAGACCCGATCGCTCCATGTGCAACTAGCGGTAGCCAAACGACGAAAAGCAAACGTGTTGCACGGAAGAAGAAAAAATTAGTAGTTGATGAGGATGAAGGTATACAGCAACCATCGGTCATAATAAACAAATGCAAAAACTCACCCACAGACGAATACTCTGTGTTCGGCGAATACGTTGCCTCTGAATTGCGACAGTTACATTCGGAAGACAAACGAAGAAAATTAAAACATATTATTCAAAGGGCTATTATTTTAACTAGTGAAGAAGATGAGCTTGTATTTTGTAAACAATTAACAACTGATTCTGAATAGGGCTATTATTTCAACTAGGGAAGAAGATGAGCTTGAATTTTTTTTAACAATTAACTACCGATTTGTAAATAGAAGTACAGTATTAAAATATACTGTATTATCAAAATGTCACTCTTTGTGCAGTGGCAGTTGCTGGTGATTCAGGCTGTGCCTGATGAAAATAAAATACAATAAGAGTACAGTATAAGAACTGCGTACCGTACTTGCATTATTTCTATAAATTTTATGCAATATTATTGCTAATTGTAAGATAATTATAAAAATCCACGTTTTAAAATTATTTAAATATTTTAGAGCGATAAAACTAGTGCAACTTACTTGTGCTCTGTTTGTTATTCCTCGTAGAGAACATGTTACGGATTAATGTTTCGTTTGACTATCCCTGCTGCTCGCCGAATATGTAGGCAATACAAACGAGCGGCACCTCGTCCTACGTGAGCGAATTATAATGCGTTATCAACAACCGAGTGCAAAGGTAAATAATTACAGTATAATATTCCGATACCACAGAAATCATCGGGGAGTTTTAATATGCCGCACATAAATAGATCGTCACATTAGTTCACTGCAAAAGTCGCCAAGCAGCGGGAGTCTCTGAAATCTTTTTCGCAATAACACACCGGTGAACTAAGGTGACGATAATAATGCGATTACCATTCTAGGGAATTTAAATTTACAGCGGCATATTGGAATACACTGAACTTAGAAATCTCGTTATATGGTGCTGCGAGATTACGGACACTTTTTGCCTCGATTTTACAATTCGATTTTCCCCATTCCATCCGTAACTTTATTATCAATTTGTAAATTAATGCTAAATAAGCTAATGTAGTTTCTTACGATTGTTGTCGTTCGGTTTGTATCTTATTTATTCACTTTACCAAAAGGTGGCATATTTTAATAAAAAAAAAAAAGCTTAAAAATAGGAGCTTCAAACTTCTAGTGGTTTTCCGACAATATATAGATACGCGTGCATTCCACAAGTGACTTCATTAACTACATAATTATATTCAAATTTCGTTACTCACAATATAAGACAGGTTTTAGTTTTTTTTTGTAAATAAATATTCCAAAAAATATTTTTGTGACACGATTTAATAATTGATGAGAGAGAAAATAACTTTTGTTATTTTAAGTTTAAACGTATAGTCATTTGATGACGTTTTACATTAAGCATATTAATATAAATTGATAAAGAGAGATTACTAAACGAATTTAGTTATCAGAAAATGACCTATTACTGTATAATTATATCGAGCGCGTACAATTTATATCTTGTTGAATAATCTAGTTCATTAACATCGACGAATAACGTTTACCCATAATTCCTACCTCTTAACAACGGGTTTCATAAAGTCCACTTCGTCCAATATAACGAACCCACTTAATAACATCGTGATCGCTGTAATTAAGTTTGGGTTCAAACACTTTGAGATACCTGACTTTAAAACCGGAAGGAGCAAAAGGGACCTAATTTTATTGTTTAAAAAAAAATCCATTAACATTCATTTAAACAAAACAAGTTTAAAATGATAATTCATACTTCAAAGTTCATTGAAATGGGAGGTCTGGTCCACTTTTTCTTATTATCAGTTTGCAATAATTCAATTTCGGCGCTAATTTGAGATTCTTTCATTCCGCCCATACGTTTAATCCTATTAAAAAAGTAATTAATATAAAATTTATTATTTATCAAATTCCAAAACTGAAAAAGTAAGCTTACTTCCACACGATAGCGTTTTCGCTAGCTTTATATTTGGCTTTCCCTTTCATACAAATCAGTTGAACACCACTGGTATTAAGAGGTGTTGGAATTCGAACCTATTAAATATTAATAAGAGTATGAAAAATAGTTTTAAAAATTATTTCTGAGAAATAAAAACCTCAATTTTCTGTGCCAACAATGAAGGCTTAAAATTTGATTTAACCACAACTTTGACTTCCATCTTAGTTCGCCCGACTTCTCTTACCAATGGAATAACTCGAAATGGCAAGCTGATATCTTTGGTCGTGCGATATCTAATTGAACAAAAATGTTAAATATGAACATAAATTTAACACGCTACAAATGAATTTTCGAACCTCATCAATTCAAACTCCCCATCAGGCGGAATAAAGCTAATACTATGTTCGGTCTCAAATTTGCTCAATTTAACACACTGATGGAATTGGCAGTCATCAATAGCGATGGAAGTTTTGCCTTGAGCTCTAACATTTTTATTTACGAATTAATATAAATTATTTCCTCGCAATTTCCACGCTAAATAATACCGCGTAGGATCGTCAGTAGTTCCCTTTCCTTTGCTCTCCATTACAATTTTATCATTGATTCCAAATTTGCATTCGGGCATTCCGCTGAGGTAACTCTTCATTACCACTTTACCAGCAACATGGGCGCTCAAAACTTGCCCTTTGATAAAAAAAAAAAATATATTCTCAAGATTTTTCATTTAAAACAAATAATATTAAAATACCTTGAGGGGACATTAATAGATTTACGTATTCCAAAACATCTAAAAACAGTTCATTTCGCCTGTATTTGATACCTTCCCTTCTCCATCCAATTTGACCAGTTACTTGAGAGGTAATTTGCGCTTGTTCCTCTTTAGTTTGAGATTTAATTCCTTGTTGCGTGATAAACGTTTTTAAGATTCCAGTATCGGTGTTTTGCGGATATCCAAAATCGAGTATTTCTAAATTAATCATAAAATAAGTTCACCAAATTTAATTCGTGGGGAAAAAAAAAAAAATAAAATACCATCGAGAAGTTCATAAATTAACACAAAATTATTTTTGACATTTTCTTCCAACACTTTTCCGAAATACGACTGCATGACTTCTACCATTTTATGAAGAAACTCGAAAACCATCGCGGCGTTGACATTTTGCTTAGTAACAGCCGCCAGCCATATATTCGAACGTTTAATGTGGAAAAAACTAGTTCGAGCGATGTTGGTCACCGGCGAACGTACTTGTTGCCTAGCATGAATCACATTTACTCGGAATGCGTCTACTGCATTTCGTCTAAAAAAAAATAAATAAGGTTAATTCGAAAAGGATTTTGTATTTTTACTCACTATACTTACCCTATATCATCTCTGTAAACTCGTGAGATAAGGACCTCACCTTTGTGGTTATAAATAAACAGTCCCCCAATCATTGCGAATGCTGAAGAAAAACAAATAATTAAATTTTAAGATACAATCATGACACAAATCAAAACATTAATATACATCAGAGATAAAACGTATAATGTTTGCATTTTGCTACAGAAGGTAATAAATGATAAAATTCATGCATCGATATGCAAAATACACGTACGTTGAAACGACCTTTAGATCAATCTGTCAACGCAAGGGGCGTTCTTTTTTATCTTACCGGCTCTATCTTTCAGAATTTTGAATACGAACCGATCTTTTCCAAATAAATTTTAAACCACACCATAATTAACAAACATTTTTGATACATATTAACAAATATTAAATATTCCCAAACGCATCGTAAAGCGATTCGCTTTAAAAGAAACAAAAATCTGTAATTTTATGCGTCATGTGATTTCAAAAGACGGTGTCTAAACCACCGACCCAACTACACGTATTATAGATTTTGTATTTTCAAGCAATATTTCTTTACATTAATGCATGTATTTTATAAATTACCTGTATCAAAGCCGTTCTCCAAAAAGCATCCTCTCAAATCTGCCCACGAATTTTTGGGAGAAAAATGTGTTGAAAACGAAGCTGTCACCCAAGAAAAATTCTCTTATTTTGCTGATGGCTTGAAACGACCCGTAACCTATGAAATGTGTTTTTAGGAGTTTATGCTCGATAGTATTCTTTATTTATAATTTGTTTTACGAATAAAAATTCTACATTATTTTATTTATGTTGTAAGCTCAAATTATAATTAATTACGGATAAAAATTATTTTTATGCTGATTCTTAAAATAAATAATCATCCCAATGACGACATAACACCTTTATGACGTCACCAAGCTGTGCGGAGGGTGGAGTGAGAGACGTTCAACTTGCCATTTCCGGGGGACGAATTTCGACTGCTACCGTGGTTTTGGGTTATTTACGCATTAGGTGTGATTTTTAAGCTACTGTAATTTATTTAATTTTATCAAAAAGTTTAATAAAATGGAGATAGATTTAACAACACGAAATTTAACATTTAACGAACTAAATACTCAAGTATGTGATCCTTTTTAGCGTAATAAAGCTTTTACATTAATTAATAAAAGCATTTTTTTTTTTAAAAAAAAAACGTGTTTTAGATTGTTCTCCTGAGAAAAGTTATCAAAAAAGCCAAGCACGAATTAATAAGAGACTTGTTGCGGAGAGCAAAAAAGTTGCATCCAAAGCTAAATATCCGGTATATTAAGATTTTTATAACATAATTTTTAAATATTTAGTTTCTTTTTTTTAAAAAATAATATTTAGCAAACAAACAGTTCCCACGAAACAAAACCAGAAAGGTTTCCGTCTGCTAGAAGATATAAACGAAATAAAAGTAAGAAAGCGAATGAATAGTAAAGTATTTTTTTTTTTTTGATAACGTTTACCTGAATTCTTTATCTTTAGATGTTAAATTGTGACGAGGTTGCTAAATTTGCGTTAATTAATGAAAAATCTTTTAATGAAATTGCCAAAAAGGTTTGCATTTTTCAATATTATTGACGTATGAAAATACATGTACTGTATAGTAATTATTAATACATTATGATACGTATTATTAGCGTGGCACGGAGAAAGAAAGAGCTCTAGCTCGATTGTCAGAACATGTTGATATTCTAATGGAAGTTCAAAACTTCCGGAAAACTTTCCCAAGATGGTCGTTTCAGGTTAAGTCATTGTTGAATACTTGGAAATTCAACGATAGAGTGATGAAGAGAAAGAGTTTGAGACAGCTTAAGAAAGAGAAAAAAAAATTAATGAATGAAAAAGTGGAAGAAAAAGACGAAGAAGTAACGGAGGAAAAAGACGGAAAAGAAATAGACGAGGACTTGAAAGAATTGAAAGAAATAGAAATGGAAGAACACGACGATGCAAATTTAATTTCAGGTGAAGCCGAAGTTGTGGAAGTTCCAGCCAAAAAATTAAAATCTGATTCGATTAATTCACCGACGAAGAAAACATCAAAGGTGGTAAAAGCCAGCGGTGAAAGATTATCCCTAAAAAAAACAATCGAAACTTTTAAACATTCGGAGGAAAAGATCGACATATCAATGGGCGAAGTTGTTGTAAAAAGGTTTCACTTGGATAACGTTGAAAGTGAAGAATTAAAAATACCGTCGAAACACAAATCGTCGGATACCGTTTCAACTTCAAATCCCTCGAACAGTATGCCCAGAAGTTCGTTCTTTCTCGATATGGATAACAACGAGTTGGGACTAGGAGAATCCGACGAAGAAGTAGCCGATTCTCGCGGAAAAGGTTTCGAAAAAAGTTCGAAAATGCCAAATCCGAAAAGAAAATCTTTAAAGCCTGCTGGTTTTAAATCCAATAGCAGGTAAAAAGAAAATAATTTTAATAATTATTACTCCTGTAATAAACAATCGCAATAATTTCAACTAAATAATTATTATTTCAGGAACACGAGCCAAAATTCTAAATTTCCTAACAACAAAAATAATTTAAAACAAAAAGGTATAATAATTAACTCGTCAATAAAATAAAAAAAATAATAATTTTTTCTCTATAAATTTCAGGAACGCCTTCTGCTCCGGTCGAGCTTCACCCGTCTTGGGCGGCGAAACGAAATCAAAGGCAACATATCTTTACAGAAGTTAAAGCTAATAAAATCATTAAATTCGACGATTAATTAAATAATAATTCCGTTTAAATAAATATACCTTTAACAATATAAATCTAACTTTTGTTAATCGAGGTTGTTTGGCGCGCTCTTCCGAATTTCAGCTCGTCAAAAACTAACCTCGTTACTTTGAGAACGGCAAAATATATGGCGTACTGCAGAACTAGCGTTCCGATTCCTTTAAAAAATCCCGAAGCGTGTTCTTCTGCCTTTATCGTCTGAAAGCAATCCATTACTCCTTCGTATTTCGTAATTATCGGAGTTACTTCGTAGCCCGAATCTAAATTGTCTATTATTGTCCTGGTGCCCTGAACGTGTAATCGATTCAACACGGTTTCGCAAGGATAAAGCACTACGTCGGAAACTAGGTGACCGAGGAAGTAAGAGGATAATTCTATATACTCGTTATCTGTTTCTGAAGTTACATCGTCCTAAATAAAGCATTTTGAATTTGATTTTAAAATTATTGCTAGATGAAAATAATAATTTATTTCACCTTAATTTGGTGAGCCTTTCGAGATCTCCAAGCCAAAGAAACACCGCGTTGGATAATGGTAGAAATAGTATAGTGGCAAAGACTGTAAGCTGCAGTGGGTAATGCCAGGTTCCACACCGATAAAAGTCTGGAAGTTGAGGAACTTTTATTCGGCATTGCACGTACCACTCCTTCCACCAGACAATCAAACATTTTAGGTTTGTCGCTCGCAATATCGCTCTGAAAGAAATTGAATGACAAATCGGTAAACTAAAAAATTCTAATGTATAATAATTAGTATGTTACCTGGACAGTTTCGATCAAACATGCTGAATAAAAAGGTGTGACCAAGGCTGAACTTATACTAAATAAATTCAGATTTATCTTTCAGAAAAATTACATTTTGCGGATGATAAAACTACTTACAATTTTAAGAAGAGGTGATGAAATAACTTTTTCACTGAATTTACATTCTTCGTATCTCTAGAAGATTATAACTTACAGGTTGAACATTAAAAACAAGATAAACTTGTGTCTTACTTTGGCCAATGGGTAAGATGATGCAATACGTCTTCAAACGCAATCACTAGTCCCCGCACTATAAACATACTGCCAATTCCTTTCCATAATGTTCCTAAACCCTAAATGTTTTATTAAAACACTGTAAATCTGCACAAAATCGTTTAAAGATAATAATTGATAAATTACTTGTCGACTCTGCATTCGAAAAATTATTGGTATCAAAGTGATAGGAATCAAGTGATGTCTTCGGCCATTAGGATTCACCTAAATGAAATAAAATTTGTTTTATAAAAAATGATAAGCTACTCAAAATGCTAGGAACTCACTTGACACTGTCGCTTTAGAACCACGAATGGATGAGCTAAAACATTTTCACAAAACGCGCTTAATAAATGCAGACTGGTGCGAAAGTATTTCAAGTCGATAGCAGCCACTGTTTAAGAGTTAAAAACAATCAAATTAATTTTTAAGCACTTACAAACGACTTTAATAATAATAATATAAAACTTCAACTAGTCATAGTAATATAATTAGAATAATAATTAAGAAATATTGAAAAATTAAGAAGGTACCTTTTGCGTTTATAATATTTTCAGATTTCACCGCTATCGAGTAATTATGAGAAATAACCGGCTCCGATCGCCTCCATCTCAAGTGTTGTTGGTCGAAAGTGTCTTCTGAAGTTGATGGGAAGTTAATATTATATGAATTACCTTGGGTATAACCTTCATTTTTAAATCTTTGTGGAAAAGTTTCATCCAAGCCGGCCATTTTCACATCTTTTTACGCGCAGCGCTTTTACAATTGACAGTGCTGCCAAATAACGCACATGTTTATTAAAATAATAATTTATATAAAAATAAATTCTTTTAAAAATTGTGTTATTTAATAATAATATATAAATATTAAAAACTTTAATAAATAAGGACGATAAAAATTAATCAAATATTTCTAAATTTTGTATTCTACTGGTTGAGAAGCAGACGTTTTGGCAAGATTGATGACGTAGTACTTGTTTTTTGAACGCCGCTAAGCATTGCAATAATAGTAACCTATTCACTCTCTAAGCACAACCGCATTGAAAGGTGACGTTCACAAAGTAAGTCGTACGTCATCAATTAAAATCCAATCGTGTCACACCGGAAATTCCTGCGCGTTTGGTTTTGCTGTACATTTTATAGTAGTTGTTCTTTTCCTCTCTTTGGTTTATCGGAAAAATGGTTGTAGCTGTTCAAAAGAACGTAAGTAAAATTATTATATTTAATCATAATATTTTACGCAATACTTAATGGTAAATGTAAGGTTGATTTCCAATTAGACAAATTCTTAAAATAATATTAAGCGCATGATTATTGAAAGCTTAAAATTAGTAGTACAACACGTGGCATGGACGTAAGGCTTATTTTTAGCGAGCAATATTTTCATTTTGTGTTGGAATAAATTTTCAGAAAGCGCCCGCCGCGGCCGGTCAACAAGGTGGTAAGCGAAAATCTAAACACCAACAACCAGCGAAAGGCAAAACAAAGGGCAAAAAGAAGAAGACCCAATTGAAATTCACTATTGATTGCAGTCACCCTGTAGAAGATGGTATTATGAATGCCGGCGACTTTGTAAGTAAAACGCACATGCGATTTAAAATTTGGGAATTTAATTATTAATATTTGTATTGCATCAGGAAAAATTTTTAAAAGAGCGAATTAAGGTGAGCGGCAAAACTAATAATCTAGGAAAGGACGTGGCTATAGAGAAAGCTAAAGCCAAGGTGATCATTACAGCTGATGTTCAATTCTCTAAAAGGTAAATAACTAGAATGATAAATTAATGATTAAAATGAATATTATATTTTTAAATTTTTTGTATGTTTTCTTTTAGATATTTAAAATATTTGACAAAGAAATATTTAAAGAAGAATAATTTGAGAGACTGGCTTCGAGTAGTAGCGAGCGAGAAGGATTCGTACGAATTACGGTACTTCCAAATTAATAACGAAGAGGATGAGGAAGAAGAAGATAACGATTGAACATTTTGAATTAAATGTCTTTCTTATCTATTCCTTTAAATAAAAGTTTTCAACCGAATAACTTGTTTCGAAACTTATTAAGTATTAGATTAATTTTCGTCCACCGCAATAATTAGCAAAAAGACCTTAGAAGTTAGATAGTTCTGCTGACGTATTGTGGTCTTTTCGCAACTGGGTAGCAACAATTTGATATTAAATTAAAATAGACAAAAGTATATAAAATTGCACGAAGCTTCGAAAAACAAATTATTTCAGTACATGTACACCAATTTAATGTCGATCAGATCACGTTTTGTCTCTTATTCGAAGTTGAATCTTCCATCTCGTTCTTTCAAACTCTTGTTTTCTTTCGATAAGACATATTTTTATTATTAAAAGAATTTCATTAAATTTTTAACCCTATTAATGAGTGTAAAAAATAACTTATTGGTAGATAATGGTTGTTCCGAAACTTACCTTCAGTATTTTTGTGGATTCTCCTACGATAAACCGTAATTCACTGCATTTTTTCAATTTCTGTTTTCTTGGGAACCGTTCTAAAGAGGCACAGCGAGATTTGGCTGCATTTTCTGTAAATGTGATTCCAAATGATAAAAATACGCCCATTCATAATAATTATGAATATTATGTCCCCAGGACAATTTAATACGGAGTATTTTTTTAAAAATAAATGCGATTCACAATTCAAATCGAATTAATAATAATAATTATTCTTAACCTTTTAAAATCTAATTATTTATAATTTATTAACAAATAATTTGATGTTAGAACAAAAGTGACAAATCTCACCGTAATTACGGCGAAACAATAGTTTTCGAATAGCGTGGTCATGTACTACGATAGTAATTTCTTAATGAAAATACAAGTAGCAATTAACATTCAAGCGTTGGTACGTATTTTTTTTTAGAACGTGATTACAATATACTTTTACAAAAAATATTGCTGACGCTTATTTATGTGACACTTGTATACTTCTAATGTCAACGAATAAATGCGTGTGGTGCTGGAACACAGTGGATTAAGAATATTAGTAATTTGATGGAAAGCAAAGCATTCCATACATACATTATTATAAGAGATAATTTAAATTTGCATAATATTCGATCCACTGGTTATCAATTGGAAGCCGTTTGATCAATAAAGCTAAGATACTGATCCCATTATTTTTATAATTAAAAAAGGTCAAAAGTGCAATTTAAGTCAAATCTTTTGCTACTGAGACTGCAAAATGTAAATTGAAAAGTAAATAATACAATAATTAAAAAAATGTTTGCGAAAAACCTTTAAAAATTTGTTATAGAATAAGTTTTTAAAAATAAGTTTTGACTAGTTAGCAAAAATTAACCGAAGCAATAAAAATTCGCGAATAAAACCTATTAGTCACATACACATCATGTACTGTATATTGAAGCTTGAGTATTAATAATGCAAGACCAAGAGATTAACATAATTTCGTTCTTGAAATCTTATATTAATTATAATCACTTAATAAAATAGCCATGTTAATAACAATTGGTCGCATTACGATAAGCTAAACCACAAACATAATGAAACAACATTTAATAATACCTCTCTTTTAATTATGCGGTGCTCGCTTGCCTTTCATATATTCGATCCATCTCTTCGCGGTAGTTTTAAGTATATCGGCATCGTCGATCGTGGAAAGCAATAACAACTGTCCGATGTGAGTGGTGTGATAATCCCATCTGGCTAAATTCGGCGCGATTCCGAAAGTAAAATGCCGTAAATCGTAAAACGAACCCATTCCGGAATCATAGAATGGCAACAACGCCTTTAAACTTTTCATGCCCTCGTCAAACAGATCAGCGATGCTGATATTTCCGCACTCGTTTCTGCAAGCCGTCTTCAGATCGTACAAACCAATGAGAGCGTAAATGAAACCGTTCAAAACGAACGAACCGGGCACTGTGGGGTATTCTTCATACCATGCATATGTATCTAAAAATTTCGCCATAACTCCTACATCTTCGCTTTTTACGCGAAACAATTTCGCCGCGTTCAGCGCGGACTCCAAGTAACGACGATGTCCAGTGACGTAATAAGCTCTGGTCAACGCTGACATGGCTTGTCCTTGCGCCATTGCGCTGTACCAACCGGGATTGAGATTCCCCATTCCTTGAGAATTAAATTTCCTTTCTACCGGTATGGGCCACCCGCCTCGTTTATCTTGCTTTTTCACCATCCATTCGGTAGCATCGAAAAAATGTGCCATGTGAGCGCTTGAATGCACCGTTAAATTATCGATGGCTCCTTCACCTCTTACGATTAATGAAATGAGTTGCAAACGTAATTTTGATTTTCTCGCCGTCTTACTATTTAAACCCTTTCGTATGTCGACAGCCAAGTCTCTCGTGAAATGCTTCCACGTTGGAATCACAGCTTGTTTTGCTCCCATGCCATAATAAATATGATTGCCAGAAACGGACATATAAAAGTCGTTGCAAACGTAATGCACAAAATAGCGCTCGTGTTTTTCTTTTTCTTCGGCAATAATGGTTACACTGCCGTTCGAATATAATTTTAAATCAAACCCTAAAACAGAATCTTGAGTCTGTCCTAACATGATTGAAATGCCATCACTTTTTAACGAATCTATAAATACAATCAATTATCACTAAATCAGTTTACTAAATTTTTTTTTTAAAAATATTATCAAAAATGTAATTACCAGAAGTTTCAAAATAAAAAACATCATTATTACTGTCTTGGTCCCATTTTCTTGAAAATTTTCCGTTATCCGAATACCAGTTATTCCGCTTTAAATTACCATCTTCTAAAATAGATACTCTCGTCTTGGTTTCGGAGAGATTTTTACTAAAATGACTCAAAGCGAATTGAGCCACTTGAATAGGATATAAATAACCACGCACGTCCCATTGCGTTGAAACAGGAACCCCTATAATAAAAGTAAAACACCGAAATTTAAAGTATTCAATGTTAACATTTTTTCAAATAATAATTACCATCCATTGCGTTGATGCACTTTACCCTCTCTCTCGCCTCCACATTAAAATTTTCGAAGTTCATGAAAGCTCCTCTAGGTTCGTATTTGGCTTTGGGAACGTAATATTTCGAATAGCTATGCTGCCATTCGAAATGCTCTTCACCTTCATTATTGGTCACTACTTTTCCATAAACCTCGAAGTACTTTTTTAGAAAGGCAAAAGGTACATAAATTTCGTTTTCATCCCGTTGACAAGGAACCGAGTAATCTCCGTTAATAACGCAATCGATTCTCTCCGAATCCTTTCGCTCATCTTCAACCGTTTTCTTCGATCGTAATCCCTCAGATGTCGCATCACCTATATCATCGGCATAAGTCATCTCATCCTTGCTTAAATCCTTAATTAATTCGAAAAAAAAAAACGTAACAATTAAAATACGGTACCACCCCAAAATTAAATTAATGGAATTCTGTCGTTTTATACGTGTAAATTCTAAAACGTATTACTACTCAGTTCAGTAAAACTCCGCTCACCCAAAACGCTTTCGGGATAAGCGGAGTTTTACTTTTAAGATTTATGTAAACATAACTTGATTTAAAAAAAGGGGAATTATGTTTTTAGTTTCTAGCAAAGATGTCAGTATTGTTTTACTAACCGGTAAGTTGTATTTTCCAGAAAATGATCTTGACTGATGAGGAAATCGTGATAATAACGAGAAACTTGTATACGAAACCGGAGGCTCTCCACATTTCGACCAATACGTTAGATATACCAGATAAAACAGCAACAGTCCGAAGCAGATTAAAATTATTCTGAGATACACTCTCATTCCTCGAACATTTGCGAGGATAAACCTCATCTTGACAGGAATTACAGACCAATAACAATTACATTTTTCCCGATTATGTTACTCCGTCTGAAAAGAAAACACAGAAATTAACAGCAAAGTTAAAAATAGTTAAAAATGTCTCAAGTTATTTGATAATATCGACATAAACAAAAATGCTTTAAAACAACCTGCATAGTCAACACAATCTATTGATAACGCGGTCCTAAAAGTTTTATTACCTTAGCAACTGGCATTTGACATTTAACCCACTCCATGCATGCATTAACCTTCAATTTCCATGAACCATGCTTTCTGGATACTCCTACACAATCGGGGTACATCTGCCACGAACTAATAACTCAACCGCTCCTTCGCATTATTTTAAATCTTATATCAAAGTGTAATTTTTCGTTTACATGCTTCGTAAATGTTTCGTTATTAAACAATAGCCTACGTATACGAAATAAATTAATTGTTGTTAAATGACATTAAGTTTATTAAAGAAAAATGGTAACTAGTCATTAATGGAGGATGTCAACATGATTTTGTTATAACGACCAACCCTACGGGTAGATTAGACTAGAAACATTACCTCAAATTCTTCATTTCTTGAATCAACATTGTCGGTACGTCGTTTTAATTTTAAAGATGTACTCCTACAAAAACGTAAACGAAATAAAACGATTTAAAAATTAGAAAAGCCCGTTCCGTTCCACAGCTTCCATTTGCTCGCGTTTCTCTTTCCCTTCCGAGTTTGGAATGAGCAGAAATATACAGGAGCGCCCCTACCGACCAATCCAACTACTACAGCAATAATGCTACAGTTGCTAAACCTTTTTCGAACTGCGTGCCAACAGATGGTTTGAGGATTGCGTGTAACATTAATATTAAGAAAACCGACACAAATAATCAATTTTGCATAAAATATTCATGTACCGGTATAATAACAATAATAAACAATGGGGTTGGCAGGAATGATTATTGGATTTTGATTGTAATGGTTTCTATTAATATTTAATTTAACTTTTATTATTAAAATTAATTTAATATAGGCTACTTTTTGAAAATTCCGACTACTCCATTGAATTTCCATATTAAATTTTTTACCATTTAATTTTTTTGGCGTGTTAAAAAAACATTATTTTTAATGTTTTATAATCAACGTTAACTTTCACCGTAGGAAAACTATGGGTTTCACCCACCATTTGCGTCATTCGGTCCTTTGAGGATTATAATAATAAGCATTATTTTGATCAATAAAGTTGGCAAAAATTATTTAATAATAATTATTATTATATTTTGATGTCCACTACAATATAATCACGCATATATTAAATATTAAAAAAAATAAAAATTTGAAGGTTGTTTTAAAATTTTTTTTTGCTACTCAATGAACTTTAAATTTTTATAGATTAAAGTTATTAAAACCATTGAATGCAATTGTACGTAAAAATTTGAGTTTTTCTAAAACAGAAATCGATTGGGGTTATCAATAAAAAATTAAATTATTTATACATATACTGTAGAAATCTATTTTTTTTTTTTTTGTGAATTTCATTACCGTAATTAAAAAATGTTCGAATTTTACTACAGCGCATTATTGAATAATTGAAACTAGATTGTTCAAAACAATTTAGTGAATTAAATTCAATACGTTTTACAAACAAGATTAATACAACAAGCAAAAATTACATTTATATTAAAGTATAATATCGTTCAAAATTGCATCTTTCCACAAAATTTACGCTTACAAATAACGCTCAGCAATAGTATTCAAGCTAAAAACTTATAAAATTAAATATATACATAATAAATTTGTAATAAAAGGTGAAAGCGATCAGAATTTGGTTACCTACAGAATCATAATAATAGCCTCATTTTCGTTCAAAACACATCAAAATTTCAATTTTTCTTTACAAAAAAAAACAAATTTCAAACTTAAAATTAATTTTTTTTTTCGAAGCGCATTTAAAATTTAAATGTCTATTCTCCGTACGTAAAATGTACATGCATGTAGATGGGAAGAAAACAACGTATTTTTATTGACTTAAAAAGTGCCAATGTGCAAAAATTCTTTTTTTTTTTTTAATTGCATGTATGAATTTCTATCGTCCGAACACACTTTTTACAGCTGACGTAACAACACCAGTTAAATTTACATCCACATCTTTCGACCACCGTTTGCGAACTGGTGCGATAGCCCCGGCCGCAACACATTAAATCGCAGCCGTCCACGGCCTTCGACGTTTTATTACACAGACGACCGGAGGTGCCGAGAGAACCAGTCTTTTTATCACGTTCGCAAAAATCGGGAGAAGAATCCATGTAAACCAAATCCACGTCGGTGGGTGGTTTGAACTGCGAATTCAGAGGCACCAGTAGTTTTCGAGAACCTATTTTACGTTCTTCCACTTCTGTGGCTCCGTCAAATTTCTCCTTTAAAATTTCACCCACCTATAATAAGTAAAAAATCATAAAAAAGTAAAATACAAAATAAATAAACTGCTAAAACCGGTTAATAAAAAAAATATAAGCGTGCAACTTTAAAATTAATGTAAAAAACATTCTGAGTCAAGGATTAATTAAATTAAATTCAAAACAAAATTTAAAAAATCTAACTTGTAAATTAATTCTTTTCTTTTAAAATTGGAGTTTGTATAAAAATATTAGATTTTTTTTTAATTGAGAGTTTGCGGTAAAGTTTTTCTTACCCTTTCTTAACCATAAATTCCTCTTCAAATGACGTAAGAATTTACATTATAAACAGTTAAAAAATGAAATTAATTATTATTGAAGTAAATAATTTAATTAAAAGTACAAACAACTTTTTTTTTAAATAAATTTTTCTTATCTTATCATATAATTCTAATGACGTCATAAGCATAAGAAGATCAGGCAAAAAAGTTTAATCGCAAACTCTCTTTTAACGTTGAAATGCACACTAACATAGAAAATAAAATTAAAAATTTGACTTGTTTAATAATTTAAAAATTCAGAGTGCTTAGTTAAATAAAAATAAATTTTATATCAAACCTTGCGAAAGTTAGGCATGGCTTTCCAACATGTTTTTAACTCACATGAACCAGAAACTCCGTGACATTTGCATTCGATTTGCATATTTTGTTCAAGAACCTGTTAACATAATAAAAAAAAAAAAAAAAATTAAAAAACCCATGTTTCAATGCAAACAGTGAAAATAATTAATATTTGAATTAATTTGCATTTTTTTATTATTATTTTTTTTTTTTGTCAAAAAAAAATGAATAAAATCTTAACGTCTTATTGCGAAATTCGTATTGTAGCGTGAAACTGTTGGTGGTCTCAAACAGACAGTTGTAGTCTTCTAAACAAGACAAACACAGTGTTCGGTGTACTGAACCGCCAAATGTACTGCACTCAATATGCAGAACGGTTTTACAAGTAGTGAACGCCCTTTAACTTCTACTGCAAGTGTAAACATTAATATAACACCCTAATTGGCACCAAAGTGAGATTTAAAAAAAAAAAAAATTAAATTAAAGTAAATAATTTAGCAAAAAAAAAAACGGCAAATTATTAGCTTGTATGCAATCTAAATTCGGAAATATTTACGGTTTTTATAATTTATTTAAATAATTATTATTAACACGCGAATATTTTAATCAAATAACTAAATGTACCCTGAGTCTCTGTGCCCACACTCATGCATGGAAAAAGGAAAAGCAAATATTTTTTTGGGTACAAATCTTGGTACTGAATAAGATGACCTGAATGAGAAGGGGGGAGAGGAAGATGTCTCCCCACAAGATCAATATTGCACTGGCCCATAATAATATGCATACATTGTAAAAAATGCTCCGCTTATTTTAAAATTGAATATTTTATAAGATAAATACGGTAATTCTATTAGGTTACCGGGCATTTAATAAATACTGTAGTTTTAAAATCTCGTTATAATGTCAATTGTCTTAAAAAAGTTAATGTTTATATTTAAAATAGATAGTGCAAGCAATACAACACAGTCTTTTTCGATGCTTTGAATTGGCCACGTAATAACTACAGTAGTGTAAATGTAATAAGCGCTGTGTTCGCCAAACGCAAAAAAATTGGTCAGATTTTGTTGACAATTCTTTTGAAATTATGTTATAAAGTTACTGAAAAATTCCGAAACTTTTCTTTTTTCAAAAATTCTCCATTAGGGGTGAAATTGTGGTTTTTTTTAAAAAAAATTGGAGGTCCAATAAGCATACTCGAACAAGTATAATAAGATCGATTTCATTTTCAGACGCTTTTTGTTCACCGTTTTAGGCGTTTTGTTTTAGAAAACAAAACTACTTTTGTTAAGGTTTTAATCCTACTACTGCTTTTCTGACTGTTTTTCTTAAAAAATCAAATAAAAACTACACTGGAAATCCTGTAACTGTCCAAAATGTCAAAGGCTCTACACCAATAGCATTCACATGCACATCGAATCTGAAGAGATTAGCACGGGTAATCGGTTCCAGAAATATACCACACTGTTTGAAATCGCGGTAAACACATACAAAAAAATGACAATTAGTTCCAAAAAAAAAAAAAAATTCTCTCAATACGAGTAATACAGTATTGTAAATTCAAAAAAAGTTCATAAAAAGTTACTTTTGCCAAAGCTGCGTTGGATTTACAAAAAATATATTGCTGTTTATTTATAATATTATTAATGGTTCACATTTTTAATGTGTTGTACTAAAAAAAAAAAAGACTTATTCTTTCGTAAAACAGTTCAATATTAACGCTAGTTAGCGTCGACGTTAATGAAACAAACTTGGAATTGATCAAAGTAAATATTGTTCCAACAACAAGCGAAAGCAGATTATTTTGAATGATCGAAAAGCAAGTTCTCAATTTCGTCAGACCTGTTTTTATTGATTTAACATGAATGACATGCGTTACTCTTTTAATATTGATATAACAAGAGGAATAAAAAAACGAAAAGAAAAAAAAAATCTTGTCCACGTCAAATGAAGAGAGAGAAAGAAAAGAAAAAAAGAGATAGGCACATCCAATTAAATTCGATGTCCATCACCTCTGTCCAACACAGCTGGATATATCATATCGACTATACATATTATATATATATTTTTTTTTTAAATCAAACTAATAAACGACGTGAAGAGCGCGAAGACCCTTAACTTTCGTCACACATTTTTATTAGGAGTCGTGCGTCCGACGCCACTTGTTCAATATGTTATAATGGAATGATGCAGGGTAAAAAGATTCTCATTTCAATTAAAAATGTTACTCTATCACGTCGGGCGCTTATGAACAAAAGATGAAAGTGATGCAAGCTTACGAGGAAAAATAATTATTTTAATTGCGATGAAAATTAATTCTGAGCTAAAATTATTATTGAAATTCAAATATTTAAATATTTAAACCATTTGGCAATAACGCGTGCAATTTGTTTTATATACCGGTAATTATTATATTTGCTAATCATTTATTTTTGAATAGATATTATTATAAATAATAATAATATCAACACATGCACCCTTGCCAAAATACACGGAAACAAACAAATAAAAGAAAATCACTCTTAAGGAGAAAATCCCATTTAATTTTGAAAACCTGTCGACAACTTTCGATTTAATTTAAATTTCGCGAAAATGCAGATTTCGCTAAAAATTAAAAGTATCATATTGCTGATAATAGTAATTGTATTTAAAGATGGCTACAGTGTTATGTGTCCGTATAATTGGACCCGGGATTTAAAATCCAATAAGTGTATTATTAAATGCGGAAATTCCAACAATTTTTCACCAAACAACGTCTACTGTCAACAATCGCTTTTCAATGTTTCTACATCCAATTTCTCGGATGGCACACTCGTCATGCAAAGCGGTAAAAATTTGGCTCCTTTAAATTTGCCAAACATAACTAACTGCCACAAATTAATTCTTTCATCGAATGATTACAACATCACCGCCGATGGTCAATTGCGACTGAAAGGTGACATGCCTTTAATTTCCGAATTTATTCGCATGGAGGAAAGCGATTCAATGGCCATATGTTTTCCTATGTCGCCGCAGTTGCTGCAATGCGATTTAGAAGCTACGAAATCCAGTGATTATTATCTACAAAATTTAAGGCTAACAATTCCTAGCAAAAATATAACAGCGGATTTGGGTGATTTTTATATCGATGAAAACAACACTGCCTATACTTGTCCACAAACAATCGCAGCGCTATCGAATGGTCAAACTCCAAGATGCAACTACATTCCCGTACAAAATCATCAGTATGAATTTATTAATAATGGCTCATTATTAATAAAAGATGCGAATTTTACAATAAAAAATCCGGCACATTCTTTTATCAACGATAATATTACTTTTCTGTGCGTACCACTCAGCATCGCTTTCATTAATTGTCAACCTAAAATTACGAGTTCGTCCCATTATCTACTCACATCTGACTATAAAGTGCAACATCAACTTGTGATAGATGAATACTACATTACGATAAAAAATAAATTAAATTTGTGTCCGAAAGAAAATGTGTCCAATAGTAACCTCCTAAATATCATCAATAATGTTTACATTTCTTTTAGTGTCATTTCGGTTCTATGTTTAATTGCCATTACGGTGAAAAATTTTCACTATTTTTTCGATGAAGATTTCTCTTCCAAATACTTCCTTTCCACCGTTTTATGTCTCATAATTGCTTACCTTTCCATCATCTTGAAAAGAATATTAGCATATTCAAGTGCCAGCTATTGCTATTTTTTGTATGTCAACCTCACATTTTTCTACACGAGCGCGTTACTTTTCTTAACTTTGCTTTCTTTTGAAACATGGCGCGCCTCCTTGATGAAAACCCATTTATTGCAAAGATGTGACCAAATGTGCCACAACATAGCCACGAGTAAGCGTCAATACGTCGTTTTCAACGTGCTTGCTTGGGGCTCAGCAATTTTTCTCTCCGCATTTAAAGTAAACCTCCATCTGCTACCAATTACAACTTTTCAAATTCCTGAATACTATGATCCTCGACGGAATAACTTTTGCTGGTTTGATAATCCAGAATCAACTTCAAATTTTTCGGACCTTGTTATCGCTTTTTTAATGATTGCAAACTGCGCATTTTTCATCTTTGCAGCCATCAACCACCAAAATGACACCAATTCAGACCGTCAAATATTAAAAAAATATAAGTAAGATATTTCTAATATTGTTCTTGTATGCATTTTATAAATTTACATTGTATTAATTTAAAATGTATTAATTTAGATTTGGAATGTCTTTTCGTCTGTTTATTGTAATGGGAGCCTTTTGGACATTCAACTTCATCAACAAAATTGTCAGCTACACATTTTCATCATCTGACACAGAATTATTCATGACTTGGTATATAGCAAATTCAATTTTTAGCTTTCAAGGAGCAATTATCTTCATTGTTAACCAAACAAATAAAAAATGTCTAACGATGATGAAATATAAGGTAGGCCTACTGCTTGGCAAATTGTTTTATGGATGTGAGCCTTAAGATAATAATTACATATCAGATAATAATAAAAGCCATAAAATTAGTTTTGCCAATTGTAGATTATTGTAAAGTATTCGCACCGCAACGAAATATTAAATTAATTGTAAAAACTAGAAAAGTAAGGCAAAAATTAAATTAACTTTTATTTAATCTAAATCGCTTGAAAAGTTTAAAGTTAAATACGGTATTTTATTTGCTCGTTTTGGCAAAACTTATAATATTATCCTTATTATGCAATACATTATACCTTTTCAATATATTAATTGCATATAAACTCCTCATCTATTAATAAGTGTAAAACCCCAATTTTTAAATTATTATAATAGGCAATCGAATTTCCTTCAGTTCTGCTCCCAAAATAAATTTAGTACCGGTATTTAAAAGCAAAATCAATTTCAAGTAAAATTAATAATCATATTATAGTAAAACGTTGGCTCTTAATCAACATAAATCATACGCAAGTCTAAATAAAGTCAACAATTAAAAGACAACCGAAGTAGCCTACAAATTATATCTCTACCCTGCTGTCTAATAATATCTAATTTTAATTTTATTGCCTAATAAGAAAAGTAGCCTATCTGTAAAACAAATACTGTATTACATGTACATGTATTAAATAATAAATAAAATTACTAATTTTTATTTCTCAAAATATTTACTGGATGCATTTTATAAATTTTAAATAATATAAAAGAAAAGTAAAATAAATGGGAAAACTTCTATAGCTATTTTGAAGATATTTTAGAGTCGGTTAAGCTTGCATCTCATTAATACACAGTTATAAAATCAAAAATAACGTTAATAATTATGCCTTTTAAGATTTATTTTACTAGTAGGATCATGCAATGCATTTATTTATCCTAATTCTTATAAGAAAAGACCAAGTTTAAACTTACTTTTTATAGCTGCTTTTTAATTTTAATTACCTTCCTTTTTATTTCTTATCTATTAAACAAAAAAATAAAATCCATTCCAAAATTATAGAGCTTTTCTCTATATACCAGTAATAATTAAAAAACAGTACAAGTTTTAAGCTTTAAGCTTTGCTAGGCTAGTTTTTTTTTTTTATTAAATAGGAGGCGGAAGTTATATAGTCCCGGTAGCATTTCGGACACAGGGACACTGGTCGCTTTAAATGCCATAATCATTCTATTTTCGGCAAAAAAAATTGAGCTAAAAAACTTTAAGCTACGAAAGTTATTTTTAAATACGGGACCGTACATGTACTAGAATATTCTGTAGGCCTATGTAAAATAAAAAAATTTAAGAAAAAAATTGTGATTGTATTTTTTTTAAATAAAATTCTTACTCATGACATCATTACAGCCTTAGCTTTAAGAACAAAATGTTTAACCGCAAACTCTCTAATTAATTTGCCGGTTCTTATAAACTACACAGTATAAGACTGGCTTTTTTGTTAAGTGAGACTGCGAGAGCTTCCCTCCTATTTAAATTTTTTTTAAAAAAATTAAAGCAATATTAAAAATAATAAACAAAAAGCATAACATTCTAAACCGAGGACATTCCGAGGCTATGTAATTCAATACTTCTCGCTTAAAAGAAAGTAATAGATGTCGACTGGGAATAAGTAATGAGTATTCTCCGATAATTTTCTTTGCCCAGACCCGAGTAAAGCGAACAGTTTTTCCCTTCCATTTCTCGCTCAACCACTCACTAACCAGAGACCAGAGAAGAAAGAGGTTTTTTTTAAAAAAAGGGATTTGTTTAGACTAAATCGAGGAAACCATTGTCATCGTTGGTCTATAAATTAATACTAATAATAAAAATCTCAAGCACGTGCACCAACGTGACACTCAAAGGGCATGGGTAAGACATAATTTGCTAGTCAACTGACAAACTGTCAAATAAATCTTATCAAAATACTAAATAATTATTTTGCGCATTTAGCTATTCTTAGAATAAAATCCGTTGAGACTCAATCTTAAATAGTAAAACTGATTAAGTCGCACGTTATAATTATTATTATTTATAGTGTATTTTTAAATAGTTATCTTAAAGTATAATCAAGGTTATTAAATCTTGACAATAAAACATCCCCATTCATTTATAAATACACTGGTACAGCACGTTTCCTTTTTATATAAATGTGGGTGAATATTTAATATTTGGGGGACACTATAAATTACATTTTTATTAATTAGATAAAATGTTTACACGTACCTTACGTCCGGCTTCGTTGTTATGTAAGTTCATCATTGCCCTTGAGTTTGTTTTGCTGGCTTTCTTGTCTCGGGCATCCACGAAAGTCCGAGAGAAAGCCGTTCCGTAGAAGACGTTGTCGGAACATCCGGACCACTGGAAGCCGTTGGGACTGAATCCTCGAACGGTTCGGTCACAACCGCATTTTTCAAGCTCTCCACTACTACAGGCTTTGGTAACCGAGTGAGCCACTCCGGCTGCAGCTAAAGAGTGAATAAACGCCGCTTCCCTCGTCCCTACAAATCAGCAAATAATTTTATTTATTAATATTGAATAATATACCGGTATGCAAATAATTAATTATTAAGTAAACATGTTTATAATAACCGCTGACAAATATTCTCTGCATTGTTAAAAAAAATTGCGTAATCCATGTGTATTGAATAGATTTTCAGACTAAACAACATATTGACGAAAAATGCTGAAGAAGAAGTTTCTATTTTATTTCTTAGTTATAAAGTTGAAATATTAATACCCTCAAGGCCGGATAATATTGTTGTTAGATTAAAAATAATTATATAAATCAGAAATCCCTTTATTTGACCAAGAGTTCAGTAGCGCACCTCAAGATAGCCAAGGGAAATGATAATAATTTTATCAATAATATTACCAAATTATTACCGTAACTAGCAAGTTCCGAATCAAAAATTTCGTTTGTTGAGGTTTTAAAGGCTATTTAAACACGGTTATTGTGCATAAGAATGGTTCTGCTTTTGCAAATTGCAATAATTCTACTATTTTTAGTTGACCGCCACTGCTCACCATTCAATAATTCCTGAAGTAATACTGTAATTAAAGTTACAGTACCGGTATTAGATTTTTGTAGCAAAAAAGTTTCATTGTACGCGTTAGGATTTTTTTGGCTTACAATCGCTTTTTTACGCGAACATTTAATATAGCAGTAGGCCTATTCACAATTTGAATTTTATGTAGCCTTAAATTTATTAATTAGATTGTATTTTCACTTGTTTGCATAAAAAAAAATTAAAAAAAAATTTAAAAAAAAATTGAGGTAAAGGGGGGAGATTTAAACTCCTCTCAACAGTTTGATTTTCAAATTTTACTTTACATTAGCCTACGTGATCTAGGCGCATCTACCCCGGATAACGAGGAAATATTTTATTTTATAATGCAATCAGACCTGAATGCAATGCTTACCAACACTGACGACTTTTCCGAAAATTCTCGAGTCATCTAAAATGCTACAGTTCCATCTTCTGGTGCTGAATTGAAACTGGCATTCATCAATGGCTCTCCTAGCGCCGAAACTGACACTGTTCATCACTTCAACGTTGCGTTTACAAATTCTCACTTGACGGGTAATTAAACCGGTAAGACGATCGCACTTGTCGACACTGTTAATGCTGGCTAACGATCCCAATCGTGATAATGCCCTAATCAGAAAAAGAAAAAAAAAATTGTTAAACATTTTATTCAAATTCTGAAAATTTATTTATATTTAAATTGAGTGATTATGCCAGAATACTAGTATGACCCTCGCATACTTTCGCACATCCAATAGTATTCTGATTAAAAACAGGCCCAGCGTTGCTTAACTTTAATGATCCAATGGAAACTTGGGTTCCAATGAACAGTGTTTAAAAATCTAACGACCTAGTTTTCAAAAATGTTTGAACAATTATTATTCTTTAAGAAAGTTAAACTTGGTTCCAATGACTTTTTGTACATTTGGCACATTTTGCGCCCACGGTCGGAAACGCAAAAAATAAACCGACTACATGTATTTACTTCACACAGCTTACATTTCGTTCAACAAAGAATTTCTCAAAAGGGATATGGCTAAGGTATATGCATAAATAAAACGAACGATTCGACTAAATTAAAAGCAATGTTTATTCTTAAAAGAATAAACTTTTTTTTTTTAAATAACACGGAAGTTCTTATGTAATCACTTTTATCCCATTCTAGTCCATTACATAACATTTCTTAACATGCACCAAAAAAAAAAACTTCGTATTTTAATGTATTTCACCCCTGTATTTTCCCCATTACGAACCATCACTCCATCTCTCCCTTTCTTTAACCCTAACTACCTTTTTTTTACTAAGCGGTCGGCACTTTTTGAAGTCGCTTTAATCATCAGTTTTAAACTCACTTTTCGTCAATTTACAGTCTGAAAAGGAGGACCTCAGACCAGAATCACGGAGTGCGAGTAATTTCCACGTATTTTTCTCTCTTTTTGCACGAGGGCGATTTCATTTTCAACGTTTGACAGTACAAATTTAAGAGAGAGAAAGAGGGGGGGGGGTGGAATTGAAGCAAAAGTTTATTTAAACTTTACTTCAATTTCCCCGAGTAACATTGAAGTGTTGGCAAACATCTAGATTCTAGAATAATAGAAAACGAACGTTATGGAGTCAAATCAACCAGATTGTGTACCGCAATAATAAAGGTAAAAAAAAAAAGAAAATGTATGCTTGCTTGCGTGAGTTTCAAAACCTTTTCCAAGACTGTTCGCATTGTCCGAACACAAAAAAAAAAATGTGAGCGCATGAAAAAAAAAAAGCTAATTAAAGAAACAATAAATTTTAAAAGGGTCAAAAACCCTAATTTAAAAAGAAAAAAAAAGACAACAACCAACTAGACTTGATAATACTTAAACCACTACTGCATGCAGATGGCAATAATTATTTATCACTAATGACGAATAAAAAAATGTGCAGCTGATACGTAAATTAAAGCCAACTGTATGCATTTCTAATTTAAATTAAGTCAAGTCATGAATACAGTTAACATTTTGTAACACAAAACATAATTTATTTAAACAAGATGACTGATAAATACGACTATTATTCGTCATGGCCCTTACCAGGGGGAAACCTTGAGCGGCTCCGAATCAGCTAGCTACGTGAATACAAAACATTCCCATTGGGTTAATTCATAAAGTCTTTTTTGTAATAAATATAATTATTATTATTAATTGGAGTCATATGGCTGAATGGACAATAAAAATTAATAGATTCTGTAAGGCTGTTCTTATGAATAGTATTCATAAGAACGGTCAAGACCGCACAAAATGGCAAATTTCATAAAATAATTTTGATTGCAATTTTTTCTCTCTTTTATTAAGATATAAACATTAAAAAAAATTGGGAAAATTTGTTGCATTTTTGTTTCGTCATAATTTCACTCAAGAGCAGATAAAAACCTTGGCCTGGGACCAGCAAATCTTTCCTCAAAAATTCAATGTGCCCTGGAGAAAGTGAGTTGAAATAGATAGGCTCTCTAAAAAATGGGTCGCATTTTTAAAATTTTTGGGGGTTGCTACTTAGTTGCCCTTAACCTCATAAGACGCCAACCAGCGATTCTGACCTGGCGACCCGCTTGCGGCTTCATGATGTTGGGGTCGTATATCATTTTCATTATTTTTTTAAATTACAAGTTTCTTTTAATAAGAAATGACATTAAAATATTAATCCTTAGTTAATTTTATTACATTTATTAAAAAAAAATAAATCTGGTTCAATCACCGCTTTTGAATGTTGACCCACAGTGCCAAATAGGAACGTTTCAAGTAAATAATTTACTTTCAATTGAAGCAACACGACAGAGCCCCCAAAATCTGGATATTTTTTCTACCTTAAAACAACATTCAGCCCCTCGTGACCGACCAAATGTAGGCTACATGATGCTACTTCTAAGATTGCAGCACCGTTACTAAAAGTGGGTCTCCTATGCATGTGAGTAATTTCCCTCAGCATCTACCTTTGTAATGAATACAAAGCTTTATAATAACAATCTCATTACTTCTATGCTAAACCCTGTACATGTAACAAAATTGCTAGTTCTTGAAATTTTCAGTTCCTTGAATTTCTCAGCAAAATCAATTTTCCAATGTCGCTACAACTAAATGGTGGCTATAATAGTTACAATAACACAAAAAATATTGTTTTTAATCATGAGCTCATTCCCTTAGTTTTTTTAATAATATTAATCGTACCGGTAATTTAATAAATACACATACCGGTACTTATATAAATAAATTTAAAATAAAAAGTTTTGTACAAGTTGACAATTTCGCAATTTTCTCCAGCATTTATTAACATATTATGATTCTTTTCAAAGTTTCAGCTACATTTTGAGGTTAACGAACTTGCCGCATATTTCATTTAATTAATATTTCAAAGCTAAAATAATCAAATATTCCATTTTCTCTTAGCTTCAAAACTAAAAAAAAAAATAAAAATAATAAGTTCAGTGATTATATTCATGTTATCATTACATCAGAATCTCCGTACATGCGACCATCGCGGTTTGACAGGTTGTTTTTTTTTTATTACCAAAAAAAAAAAAAAAAAGAAAACGTTTGAAGTGAGAGCGTATCCCATGCCAATGTCTACATGCTGGTAAGGGTAAAATCTAAGAACAGTGTTAATTCAATGATTTGAAAGGTGTCTCGGAGGGAGTTTACTGCCTGTACAACTGGTGATAAATGCGAAATTAATTACTCGGGGGAGCCCCAACTCGAATCAATCATTATTGATGACGTGTGAATGAACGAGACGATAAAGTAAGCAACTAGGCGTTCGTTACCTACACATCGAGTAGACTACACAAACTCCTCATTCTAAAATTATAATATTAATAAAAAAAAATAAATAAATAAATAAAAATGAAAAAGTTTGCATGACAAACGGATAAAAAAAAAAGTAAGTTAAACGCTCTTTACAAAGATTTGTTACAAAAATTTTCTCACAACACACCTGATTCAAAATTTAAATAAGAATTCATTAAAAATTGATACACGGTAACTTAAATAAATAAACAAAAATTTAATTTCAAAAAGGGAGGAGAGGGGAGGAACGTCGTAAAAAGTTAACTTAAAAGTAAAATAAAAAAATATAACAAATATTTCCTTTTAAAAAACGAAATATTCAACGACATAAAAGATCATTTATTTTAATAACAAAACTCAGCAGCAACCGGTTCAAATAAATTTCAAATATATTAAAACCAGGAAAAACAAATAAAATAAAAATTATTATTATTATCATCGGTACTATTATTGTAATAAAAAAAAACAGAATAATTTGAAGAAACATATTTCAACAAAAGCATTTATACTTGTTTTAAGTTGATTCACTTTTAATGATTTATTACGTATTTCAACTGCAGGCGGTCTCTCTCCTCCACAAATTACGATTCCTCATGATTTGCGGTATGTTCTACTCAAATGGCCCGCACAACGAGATCTTTTTTCTTCCCCCTCCTCCCTTCCCTAACAGGAGTTGCATTTCATCGATCAGCTTGCAGATCACGAACGACAAACTAAAAGCTTCACTTTATCACTAACTCCATTCAATTAGCACAAACATTTCGAACATGCAGATTGATATCGACTACTTGCCTTCTTCTTTCTTTATTATTATTATTTTTTACTTGAACGCTGTTAGTAGGACTCGTTTAAAACCCACCAAACTAAGCGATTAAGTCGAACGAAATGATGAGAACTTAATCAGGGACGTCAAGCCCCAATATCGTTTTAACGATAAATCAAGTGATTTTACTCCCAATACGGAGGAAAAGGGTCGGGCGGAGAGAGCGGAGGGTCGAGATCGGAGGAGGGAGAGAGAGAACAGAACAATGAGTCGTTAACTTGTCGACAATGTTAATATTTACTACTAGTGACATTCTAGTTTAAATTCGTTTTGGCGCCACTTTTCTACAGTTAAAATCTATTGCGCAATCAAACATCCAATTAAAAGAAGATGAAACTGTTGGGATGGAAAACCAATTTAAGCGACTACTCGGTTTTTCTTATTTTGAAAGCAGAAAAAAACAACCAACTATTCGTGATTAAATTAAATTGTAATTGATGCCAAATCGTTATTAATAGTTAAATATATTTGTGCAAATTTAGACCATAAATAATGAAAATGACTTAAATAAAAAAAGTTTTTCATTCATTCTACAAAAAAAAAAAATCGGTAAGCCTATTCCATGAAATTTTTATTGATGTTTGAAATGCAAAAGTTGGGCCTTTTAAAATATGGCAAACAAAATTTATTGACGCTCAGTTAAAATAAACTCAGGAGCTCAAAAATTCACAACGTTAGATATTTTAATAAAATCAAATTTCTATGGCAGATATTAAAAATAATTCATTAAAAACTATAATCAATATCCGTTTTAAAAAAACATTTTATCATGAGAACCGTATTAATGGTTTCCGGTTAATTTTAATTATCATTCGTGAGAGGATAAAAATGTTTTCTTTGCTTTTATCATTTATGTTTTATGCCTTATGGTTACACGTAGGCTATTGTAGCGAAGGAAATCACTCGGTCACTTGATACAACGTGTAGTTGACCGTCTCGACTACTCTCAACCAGTGCACGTGTGTGGCATTTTTCTTTTTAACAATGAATTACGACTCAAAGTAGCATGAATATAATTACAAGGCATAGTTTACAAATACCATGTAAATTGTTAACCAAAATATGAAAAGAATCTATTTTATAGTTTTTATGGAAGAGAAAAAAAATACACAAAACAAACTTAAAAAAATGTATATTTGTTCATAAATGGTAAGTGAAAGACAGGTCGTCATTTGAGAAAAACTTTCAAAGTCAATTTCATCCCAAATTCTTCTTCACTCGAATGACATTATGAAGAAGAAGAAGAAAGCTGTAAACCGTGGGAAGAAAATAGAGAGGACAATCGTGAGTAAGCCAGAGATGAGAAAATGTATCTACTATAATAATGTACTGTAATGGCGAGTCGCCGTTCGAACGGAGGTGTATGAGCGAAGGAAATAAATACATGTTATTTAATGACGAAAAAAGAAATAGAAGAAGAAAAAAATTCAAAAATCTCGTTTTGAAAAAAAAAAAAAAAAGAAAATTCCAAACGTACCAGACAAGAGGGCATTATAAAAATGTGCTTCTGTACCGTTGACAAAATAAAAAAAAAAAGTGAGTTGAAGCAGCAGCAGGTTTTGATCAACTAAGAACCACACACCTGGTCAACTGTCCCGGTACCTGGGGTTTGATTAGCACGCGTTTCATCCCGATGACGATGACCGTCACACATGTCACACGCTAATCTCTTCTCGCATTTTTATAATAATAATTATTCCTTACATTCGATCAAAATTCCGAGTTAGCCCAATTGTACATTCTCAACAGGGTCAATGTTTTCTTAAATTCGTTATAACTATTCTCTCTCTTTTTTCTCTCTCTCTCTCTTAATAAATAAATGCGGTCGGGTTCTTTAAACATCAAAAATCAGCGTCAACAATGCGTTAAAAAAAAAATAACCGCAAAAAAGCAATTTAACGCTTTGTAACATCAAACTTTTGTAAGCATTCGGTTTGAGTGCAAAAAGAAAATCTTTACTGTTAGTTTCGTTTTAACTCGTTCTTAATGATAACAAGTTTAAGTATACAATACAAATTACTGAGAAAAAGATTTTGTTTCTCAAAAAAAGTAGACTAAGAAACAGCGGCTTTTTTTATTATTATTATTATAAAAAAAAATCCCGACTAAACATCAACATGCAAAAATTGGTCGAAGAGTTGCAGCTGTTTAGTTTTTTTTTTTCGAGGTACCGGTAAAGAAATGTGAGAGATCGGTACATGTACAGTATAAGCCTTACCTTGCCCCTCTTCCCAACTTCGGGTATTAGGTAATGTGGGGCGAAGCGGTACTTGGAGGAGGTAATAAACTGAGGAGAGAGTCTCTCACCTGTGGCCTCTAAAACCAACCCGGTGAACGCTTAATTACACCTACAACTTATTTTCCGAAAGACCGATATTATCACGAAATTTACTATTTTTGTCAGTGTTTATATGACGGGTGGCGATTTATTGTATACATTTGAGTGCAATTGTGAGATTGGCCGTCATCAACGGGATACAAGGTGAACAACGGATAAATGTTTAAGTTTTCCCATATGTTCGTATATTCGATTTCTACTACGGCTTTCCATAATAAAACTCTTTGATCACCCGGACGTGATTTTTTTTTTCTTCAAAAAAATATATATATATACTGTATACCGTATATAAAACACACATACAAGTTAGTAAAAAGTCGGAGACGCCAATATTTAAATATTTAAAAGCAGACTATTTTTAATGTTATCAAGGATAAACGTCACAGAGCAAATAGAACCCAGCATTGCGTTTCAATGGAAAAACAAAAATATGTTTCGGCAAGTTCATTCTTCTCGTTAACCAACTTCTACACACATATTAAATCCTATTTACTTTTTACTCTCTTTTTTTTATTTTTTATTATGATTGTAAGAGGAAACAAACTTTAAAATATATTGTAAGTTTTAATTACAAGGACAAACATAAAAAAAAAATGAGAAAGTTTTCTTAATTAACTTGTTAATAAAATGCGTCAATTATCATTCAAATGTACAAATTATAATATTATTGAAACTCCTTCACCAAAAAAAAAAATAAATAAATAAAATATTAAAAAAATATGAAAAAGAATTAAAAAATAAATGTAAAAGAAAAATGATTATCTTTATGTGTGTAGTTTATTACACACTGTATAATATTATTCTTTGTTTTCTTTTTTATATCAATTTTATCTATGTTAAAATTTTACATTTTGTGACCATTGAATCGATTAATAAAATGAGTAAATAAGAGGATGTGCGTCAATAAAATTTCGAAATATATTATTTATTTTTTTTAATGTTAGGCCTATTTATTTTTTCAAGGAAGAAAATTGAGTTTAATTCGAAAATTTTCGGTAAATTAAATTCTGACCCACAAAAAATGAATACTGTTCTAGTACATGCACAGTACTATATTAGTGATTTTAAAATTGTTTACTTTCTAATCAAATGCATATTAATCTTGAAACGTAAGCTACCAAATCTAACTTGATTAACAAGTAGCCTATTTTGTAAAATCATTTAATTGCCTTTTTTGTGTCTATAAAAAATTAAAAACGATGACTGATTTCATTTAAGATACAATTGTTACAGTAACCTACAGTACCTTAAATTAACTGTGAATCACCAAAACTTTTCTTGAAAGTTGACGTCTCTTACGTAACATGTAAGCAAAATTTTACCATAAAATATTAGTAACTTATGTTAATAAACGTTTATCACCAAAAATAATAATAAAAAAAAAACCCTTCCTTTTATTCACTTGAAATTATCGCTTTTATAAAATCTCACGTGTAGGTCTCAATAATAAGCCTATATCACGCTGCAATCTACAAGAAATCTCGAGCTGCCAACGCCTGCTTTAAATATGGTTTTCTTTAAACTCAGCAGGAGGCGTTAAATAACCTATTTATTACAAGCTTACCAACATTTTCATGTATATATTTTTTCCCATTTAAAACTAATATAAAAAAAGACTCCCACGTTTCCCCCCCCCCCCCCCTTATCCACTCATATTAAACGTTATAAAAATCAAACTTTATTTAATGAAAATGATGAAAATAAAAATAACAGGTAGGCCTACCCGGTAAATGTGAAGTCGAGAGGAGGAAAAGACACAGCCGTATGCGTTTTTGGCCGAGCATTTAATAAAACATTTATGAGCAAATCATGTAAGCACCACTCCATGTGGTCTCATTTGTAAACACTATCTCTGCTGTCATCTTTTGTACAAACTCCACCTAGGTAACTGAGTAATTCGAAGGTAACCGAATGGTTTTTTTTTTATTCCTGCCTCCCGTCCGACGACGTTCAAACAACTTCTGAACTTGTAATCATTAAAATTTTACCCAGTTTGATATAAATTCATTCTTCTTAACATTTCATATCAATAATTATTATTGCTCATAATTAGCTATCAGTTGGTTGTACAAAATTAATGATTTGAATTAGGATCAAGTCATTTCATCTTTCGTAAAAATTCAATAATGAAATGCCAATAAGTTTTTGCATAAATCTAACAAATTTTATGTTACATTTTTAATTTTTTAAAAAAAAATTTTATCACGATAACGCAACCAACTCAATCGTTAACCTCGATTTAGCGCCTAAATCTTTGATTTAAAGCTTTTTGATAGCAAATTAAAGATATGAGAAAACTCACTATATTTTCAGACTTTGAGTCCGTTTTTCTAACGTGAATCGGCGAATGAAGTAGGTACTCTACAAATAAATTAATATCTGGTTTAGCCCTACCTCCAATTAAGAAATTCGACTTTTACACTGCGATTTGATGTTTAAAATTGAGGGTTTCATGATTTAAGCTTAATAAATCTCATATTATTATCCCGTATTCTGCTGTATCGACGTAATTTTCGGATAATATTTTCTTTTCTTTTAAAAAAAATTGAGTCGAACATTTTCAAACTTATTCATTGAGTCATAGAAATTAAGCAACTTTTAATGTTTCTTTTGTTACACTCTAAATTGCTTAATTATTTTCGTTAATAATCTAGACCTATATAATGATTATAGCATTAATATACTGTAGAGAAGGTTATAGACGATTTGCGCGTTAATTAACCTAATCGAAATATAAGCATTAACCTAATTATTTCAAATACCGGTATTAGAAAATGTGATCGTTGACGTCGTGTGAACGTGATTAAATTAACAAACTCATTATCATTCTTATCCGCATCAATCTTGTAAAAACAACCAAAAATAAAAAAATAAATAAATAAAAAAAAAGGCCTCGAAACAATAAAAAAAAAACTGTAAAGACAAGATTTCATCTCTTTAATCAGACCCACTTAAACAATAAAGCAGGGGGGGTTAATCTGTCGTCGGTTTCCTTTGATTGTAAAGCGAACGGTGTACCTCTATTCCCATTTCGGTTCCCTCTTCACTTTACTCGGTCACTTTACAACCCAAAACTCAGTTGATAATAAATAGACAAAGACGGCATATCCCAGGCTTTTCTTTTTTTACCTTTACCATTTTCAATTTCAAATACCTGTTTAGCTTACTGGCTCCTTACTAGGCCTTAATACTTTTTCTTTTATGCGATGGCAATAAAACTTAATTTCACTAAAATATCAGCAATAAAAAAGAAATGCTCACAAAGTATAACAACACGTTTCGATTCATAAACGTGTGGCGGAAGTGCAATAATAATTGACAACGAGTCTCGAACTCGAGTTAACGTAAATGAATTCGTTTTAATCCACATCATCTACTGTATATAAAATGCATGGAAAACACGTTTAAACGCATCTTCAATCGGATTATTCAAGTTTTTAATACTCTATTGTCGGCGAACAACAAAAATGATTTTTTTTCTAGTAGAATATTATTATTAGCTACGGTAGACTAGGCTTACAGAAAACAATTCGCAATGTATTTTTTAATAATGCTCGAAAGTAAACAGACCTACCGGTACATGTATTACCATTATTTTTATAGTCTTCTTTTTTTTTTAAAAAAAAATTGTTTATTGTGTACAGACATCTATAAATTATAACTGCACAAGCATTAAAATAATTTAATGCTAACTAAATTAAAATAAAATAATCCATTAGTAATATTAATTTTTTAAATATAAATCTAAGCTTAAAAAAAAACTATCAATCGTAAGAACATTCTGATGCTAAAACTTGGAACTATCGCTAAAATAAAATTGCAAGTAAAACAACAATCGCAGTTAAAACAGTTAAATAATTCGTAACAGATTATAAAACTCATTAAGTCGTTCTATCGCAAATCTTTTTATGACTGCGCAAACAACTTGTACAATAATTTAGAAGAAAAAAAAAATATCTAAAAAACTTTCGAAAATAAATTTGGAATCAACAAAACCTTCAATACAGACCAAAATATTTTTTGGGCTCCTGATATCAAATACATGTATTAAGCCTGTGAATGCAGTCCCGAAGTAGAAATTATTGTTTTTTTTCGCCCCTATCACAACTAACCAATTTATTTTAAAACAAAATTTTGAAAATTTTAGCATTTGTAGTGCCACATTCTGCAATGAAAAAAGTAGGTGCCAAGTTCAGGAGGTGGAAAATGAACAAATTTTCCCATTTATTTTTAATAAATATCAGGCATTTCAAATATGCGGGCCCTAGGCATTTGTCGCGGTTGTAGTTGCAAGAAAATAGCATGGTTAGCATGTACCGTAGGGCCTACTTGTATTACTTTTTTTAAAAAAAAACATTTTTTTCTTACCGTATTATTTTTTTCAGTATTTTATATACCGTCATTAAATGACGGTAGGTCCGAAAGTATAAGATAATGTACGATACATCATCCATTTGGAAAGGACCGACACCGAGACTAAACTCACCGAAACGTCTTTAACCAACCCAACAATGACCACAAAGCTAATGATTCTTTCAACACAAATGACCACAAGCGAAACTATCCCGTCCACAAGTATTCTTATGAAAATGAATGGGGGGAGGGGAAAAACGCAGAACAGAGAGAAGGGAAAAAACATAAAGAAAAAAAAAGAGGCGGAATGAGACGTCACCTATAGTTATGTTTGCTAACAGAATGCTCTTCTTTTGTAAAAAAATAAAAATAAAATAGCTGGCTAATAATAAAAACGAGTCATCGGCAGCCGACACTTTGAATGGAATTTTTTTTTTACAACTGTCGGTATGATGATGGTGTGTGAGTAGCCGACTATTCTTTCAGGGTCTTTTGACACTTCTGGGGCTCGTCAAAGTTTTTGACAGAAATTCGAGAAATATCTTTCTCGCGACAAATTAAGTTGTAAAACCGAGGGAAAAAGAAAAAAAAAATCTTTTTTTCTCTCCACTTATTTCAATAGCAGCTTCAAAATGAACGTTAACCGAAATTATCAACTTTTCGAAAATATTTGTACATTTAGCAAAAAAAAAAAAAAAAATTTCTGCAACTAGCAAAAAATCAAATTTCATTTTCCCACCGAAAATTAACGGTTATATTTTATTCGATATTTATTGCGTAAAATAAGTACCGGTAATGACTTTTTGCAATTAAAAAATAAGTGCTAACTGTTAAAATGCAAAAAGTAAATACCGGTAATCTCAACTTTATTATCGCTATACGTTTCCAAATTTTAGTTCATTTAATTTTCTCTAAAATATTTATTTCGCCTATTGCAATAAAATAAAATAAAAATTCTAGCGCTTTAAATAAAGCAAAAGTTTTTTTTTTTTTAAAAAAATTGAAAAGTAAGTAAAAAAAATGACATTTTAACGGAAATAATTCTCCCATTATTAAATTAATCTCCAAAAAACCAAACAATTAGCCTACATGTAATTACTGTAATCTTATTTTAAAAAAACTGAAATCACTTACAGCCATCGTAAGGCATGGACTTGCATACATCGTCCGTTTAGAATTGCCAGCAGAAAAGTGGCGATGATAAATTTCCATGTAATTAAGGACAATCCAACACTACCTGTGGTCATCGTCTTTCTTATTTCGTTAAGTGTGAAAATGTGTTTTTCGATTCGCTGTCGTAAATTCGAGATCGAAATTGAACTCCAATAGGGCGAAAAATCAGCATCTTTATCTCCGTTTCCTATCTGTTCCAACAACTAATTCGCCACCGAGTGTTCCTACTTCCATTATTTTTGAAGTGGCGCAGTTGAATATTCCAGAAATAATACACCTCGTTTTGATTTAAAAAAAAATGACAGTATTAATAATTCGACAGTTAGAAAAACTTCACTCTTTCAGTATATCGCGTTAATAATGGCACTTTGCAAACACTTTTCTTCAATAAAAACCGCTTTTAAAATATTCGATAAATATTCGGCCCAAAAAAAAAATTTTAATTTTCTATTCCAAAAAAAAAAGAATTTTTTTAAAACGTAAGCGCACAAGTTGTTCACCGGTAAAACGTTAAGTCCGAGATGTTATCAATCAAATTCCACTTTTTAACTTTAAAAGAGGGTTATAAAATGTAATCAAAATAAAAAACACTTTTTGATCAAATCAAATAATTTGTGCAAATGAATGAACGAACGTTGAACAGGAAACGGTATAATGCCATTTTGACAAGATTTTACATAATAGAGTGGTCCTGATGTGCAGAAGAAGGTGTTTGAGCGAAGAGCATGTGGTGACGACCCGCCGCGGAGTTTCAACGAATGAGAAATGCTGCTGCTGCTGCTTTGGTTCGGTTCACTCTCTCTCCCACAACACACACCGCGCATGACTACAATGTGACCAGCCGAAAGGAAAGAAAAGTTCGAGCAAGGGTACGTTGCAACTTTTTTTTTTCTTCTTCTTCTTCAAATTAATTCTACTCATTAGATACGCAAAAGCTTTTAATTAAACACCGTTTTGTATTTTTTTTAAAAAAATGCATTAAAATCTACCTATCTTGCATGATTGTAGTTAAAAAAAATATTATAATTACTTTTGAAGTGCTTTTTCTTATCAGAAGCAACTAACAACAATGTTATCATTCCCGCTACTTGTATAGTCAGAAACAATTATTTTAATTAATTTTGGATAATAATTATTTTTTAAAAACAAAATTCTAATAAATTAAATGGATTAAAAAAAAATTAATTTTAATCTTGAGAAGCAAAGATGTTAGTTGGGTTAAAAATAATAGTCAATCTGCTACCTTAAAACTTCGTTACCACTACATTTATTAATCTAGATTAAGCAATTTAAGCTTTATTTAAACCATATATTTCTTTAAACAAGATATAGCCAAATACCTCTTTCCAAAACATGATTAAAAAGCTTAAACGAAGTCTATTTTTTCGTTTAGAAAAAAATAATATAAATTAGACATATGGTCTATAAAATTAAAAATCAGTATAAAAGCAGAATTAAATGATCTAGATCACTACCAAAATTAATATTAGCTTCTGTTTTACAAGTACATCTACGTTTGCGATTTTTTACCATCTGTGTTGTCAAAAATAGAAGAAAAATTGGCATGATAAAAGTTAGCACATTATTAACGACACCTACGAATTCTTTTAATAAATGTAATAAGCCACGATGAAAGCTTGCGTATACAATTTTTAACTACCGGTACTGGATTATCACACGCTTTTACTACTAAAAAAATCACTTCTTTACTTAAAAATGTAAAAAATAATTCAAAATGCTACCCGTATTAATACATGTACTGCATGGATAACGCAGTACGATGTCATGTAAGTTACATGCAGGTACAGAAATTGAATAGTATTATTTAAAATTGGTACTTTTAAATATTGGTTTTATATTTCCAAACTGATTTTCAGAAAAGGTAACGCATACAAAGCCAAAAAAAAAAAATTAAAAAAAAGATGTGGGCGTTATTTTATTTCTTCAATTTTATTGAGTTATTAATATCGGTACCGGTAAGCGATTTTTAATCACATGCACCATGTATTGTATTTCCAAATACTAAAATTATTTAAAACCATGTTATGTAACGATACATTTTCTGATAAATAAGTATGTAAAAAAATTAGAAAAAAAAAAAAACTGAAAGTGCTAATTTTGTCAAATAATTTTGGTTTTGTTAAAAAAAATAATTAAAAAAAAGTTTGTTAACAACAAAAAATATGAAAATGATATTTGCTTTAGTTTGGCGCATAAATTGGCCGCAATATGGCAGGTGAAATGTTTGCCTAGATATCCCTTTCACTAGTGTTCAAAAAAGTGCATTTCAAAATGTATTTTATATAATTTCGAATTTTTCAAACTTTTTCAATTTTTATTTAAAAAAATGTTTAGAATAATTTATTTTAGTATTATTTTCAAAATGACAAACATGATAAATGTGTAGTAAAACTAAAAATGGCTGTTAATAAAACCTTATTTTTCAATACCAGTAAATGTTTTGTTTTTTTTTGTTGAAATTTTTGTTAGTATTTTCATTTTATTTTTACACTTCAAATAATACCTATTTTTAAAGCGAAATATTTTCTGATTAACGCTAAAAATTAATCATCTAAAAAAAAAATTGCTGTATAAATAAAAGCAATTTTCCCCTTTTAATACCGAATTTTGTAATTTAAAATAATAAATTTTAAAAAAACCTCATCTAAAATTAGACGTAAAGAGGTCAATAAATCAAAATTCTGTACAAGATTAAATTTGGGTCTTACATTTTTTCCTTCCTGAGATCAACAAAAACTGCGTTAAACTTAAGTTTCATTCATAAAAGGTGTAAACATTTTTAGCATCGTACAGTGTATTATAAATCCGTTCATATACTCGTAAATTATTGTCCTTTTCTTTCAACAAAATTATATACACGTGTAAAACATATCTTCAAATAAATATAACTTCCCAGCAAAATACTCGCAATCATTTGATTTAATAAATAAAAAAAAAAAGTAAACAAAGCAAGCAAAAACCTCGCATAGTTCACCTTATAAAAAATCAAAAAAAAAAAAATTCAATTTAAGCTTGAAATTTCACAAAGTCACTCTAAAATGCTCCAAAGTAAATATCACAATTACTACAGTTTTTATTTCAGCCTTCTAACTTGATCGAAGAAAAAAAAAAAAAAGTCAACAAACCCCAAAAAGAAAAAACGGTGAGCCAAGTGTTTACATGCAATGGTTAGAGTAGGGGTGGAGCGTCTTATAGCCGTGGGAAGACAGGATTAGGAGGAGGAAATAGGTTGCCGCGCTTACTAAAAAGTGGAGACATTAATAGATTACATTACCGCTTTTATATTACAACATGAAACGTCATGATCATAAATTGAAAGGCAGACCGCAATGTAATTGTTCGTTTAAATTTCAGGAATAAATACTCCACCCCATTTACCATAACATTGCTACGTAATTTATGACATCAGCCAAGTCCAACTTGATACACGAGGAAAAAACATTCGAATGACGCTCCTACATTCCACATTTAGAGCTAAATGCATCAAGTTCATCATCCAAGCAGAATAACAAGCTCGATTTAAGAGCATTAAAGTGCAAATTAAAAAGATTATTCCCTCGAAGAGAAAAGAAGGGAGAAAACAAAAATCCAGGCTAAATTATAATATTATTTTTTAAAAGACTATGGTAAAACAATGGGAAAACAAGTTAATTAAATATAAAGTTTGTAAATTGACAAATAATTTAGAACGTAGAGATTACGATCCTCGCGAGATAATAAAATAAGAAGGCTTAATTAACCAATTTTCGGAGTGCAAGTAGCGGTATAAAAGAATATACTGTAGAACTGTGGGTTATCCGGAGTAACCAACAGAGAACAGTGATAACGGAATATATTAATTTTTTACTTCTGCAGTTTCATTTTTTTGAATTTTGCGGCTGGCGCTTCCGGTGAAGTTTTGCTTAAACTGCATTGTAGCTTAACACTTAATAATTAATTTTTATCGCTATTAACTTTTATAGCCTAATTATAATTATTCTTGTCTGCCATAGTTCTCTGAATTGAAATTTTGAATAATTATGTAACTTCTAGTGTTACAATTCATAATTTTAAAAATGTTAAACTGCATTATATTAATTTACCCTTTTTTTTAATTACAATTATTTGTGTAATTGTTTGCAATTTTACGTAAGATACAGTATCGGGTGTCCGAGAATATACTTTCTAATTTCCGCCGGTTATTCCCATTTTTTTAACATCATTTTAAAGCTTGGAGAACATTTGAAACATACATAACTTTATAACTTAAATAATTTTAGAATAATTTACTAAAAATTCATATTAAAAAAAAATCCATCAAAAATTTTAGCATGGAAAATTTTATTTACGAGTATAAAAAAAATTTTAAATTTCAATTTTTTAAAAAAAAAAAAAAAAAAAGAAGACATTTTACAGAAAAAACTTCGTGAGTTTCTCTATAAAATGGCAACACTTTCAAGTTTTAGCTCTGCTAGTTACCTTTTTTTAATAACCGGCGGAAATTGGAAATTTCCTTCTCAGACAACAATACTGTATTAACAAGATTAATCATTTATTTTTACATTATCAAGTCCATTAAGTTTGTAAACAAATAAAAATAAATCTACAGTACTGATACGGGTAGTTAGAAATTTCAAATTATTTTTTTTTTTTTAGATTTTACTGTAGATTTTCGTTTTGTGAATCTGATAATTATTTCTAAGCACATGTAACTTACTATACAAAAAAATAAAAAAAACTAAGGGCGGAAGAGCTTCGAGTGTGTGGGATTGAAAACTATAAAAGAAAATGTGCTATCGCAGTTGTCACATCGACGTTAGAATTTAAAGTTTAGATTTTTATTTAAGAAAAGATGATTATGGTTGGGCTGAATGAAAAATGTGGACAGGAAATAAACAAATTTTTTTAAAAAAAAACTTTTAAAACTTAAATCATCCTATAAATTGTCGAAACTGCATAGATTATAATTATCAATATACATTTTGATGATGTAAGATAATAGAAATAATTTTTATTTGTATTATTTCTGGGGCAACTTTTTAGAACAAGTTAGTAAATAATATTTGTTTCATCGTAAATCGTCATCGCGAATGATTAAAATAATTTGTAATTATTGTTGCATTTCTAATAAATCGAATTTTTAATACGGTATATTTAAAGGCAATAAAAAAAATAGTAGAAAACTATGCGCCTTGAAACTGACAAATTACATTCAATTTTTAATAGAGCAAGAAAAACGAAAGCAAAATAAAGTAATTGAAATCAAAAATGCTTTCATCAGTTCATGTAAGCGCCACGCTGATAGTGTATAATCTTAGTTTTTTGGGTTCAATTGCAACTATTACGAGAGATAACACCAAGATAAACATTTTTTGTAGATACTAGTATAAATATAAAACGTCTAACCAGAAATAATGTCAAAAAAACAAAACTCTTGATTTCAAAAAAAAAAATATATATTCACAAAATAAATGAGAAAAATGCAGCAAAGAATTGCGTTAATTCTCGTTTTCTGCGCATATTTCGTGAGCAACAGTCATCAATTCATCACCTATATAGTTCCAAATCAGCCCTTACCGGTAAGTACCGAACAAAATTAATTCAATCAAATTTTTATTTGACGGTATGTAAAAAAAAAAATAGGGCACTCCAGCTGCACCAGGAGCGCCATGGCCCATGCCCAAACAATGGATCAACGATTCAACTTACAATACATTAGATCCTAACGATTTCACTTTCAGTTCTAACTTGGATAATTGCGATATTATTCGCACAAACTTCGATCTCTATCGTGGTTATATATTCAACGACACGGACGGAAAAGTAGACACCTCCGCGGTTGCTTTGAAAGGAATTCAAATTCAGATTAGCGGAAGTTGCGAAAGCTACATTCAGTTCAAATCGGACGAGAGCTGTGAGCAATAATTATTAATATTTTTTTTAAATCGGACTAAATAATAATTTTTTATAAAATAAATGGAAAAATACAGATGAAATTGTCATCAACGGAGACAATGCTTTGGCCCAAATTACGTCGGTTACTGTTTGGGGAGCGTTAAGAGCGCTGGAAACCTTTAGCCAACTCGTGTGGCAAGACCAAAATAATTACGTAAATTTATTTTTAAGATTTGATTATAAAATTAAAATAATTTATTTTTTTTTAAAAAATATAAATTTCAGCTATTCGTTAATTACACGGAAATCGCGGATGAACCTAGATTTTCTCACCGCGGAATTTTAGTCGACTCGGCAAGACATTTCATTCCAAAACCTGTCATACTGGACAATTTAGTATTATAACTATAGAATTTAAACATTTATAATTACAGGCATTCATGACAAAATTCTAGGACGCGATGCAATGGAACAAATTTAATGTTTTGCATTGGCATTTATCGGACGATCAATCGTTTCCTTATGAAAGTCTAACTTTTCCCAATCTTACTCAATTTGTAAGTGAAAAATAAACGAGCGTAATCTTAAATTTAAAATTTAAACACGGTCCTAAAAACGTTTTTCTAAGGGAGCGTACAGTGCCAGTCACATTTATTCCCGTTCGGACATCCGTGAAGTCATCGAATACGCTCGTTTAAGAGGAATTCGAGTCATTCCCGAATTTGATTCTCCTGGTCACACCAGAGCAATCGGAAACGCTTTCAAAGGTATTCCCAAAAATTTTTGCTTAAATTTCCTTCAAAAAAAAAAAAAAAAAAATAGAGTTCCGTACTAATAAAAATTTAATGCATTTTAACAGATTTGATCACACCTTGTTACGGAGATGGACCAAACGGGGATCCATATGTTCCCCAATATCCCAACTTTTCGGAAATGGAAAATTTCGACCCAACAAACGACGATGTGTACACCTTTATGCACGATTTAATAGCTGATGCGCGACAAATTTTTAATGATTCATACGTTCATTTGGGTATGGATGAAGTCAGCTACAATTGCTGGTAAACTCAATAATATTTTAACGTCTTGAGGGGAGGGATAAAGATTTTTAACTTGAAATTGAATTTTAAATTATAATACCTGTAGTTAGCAGTAAATCAAAATCGCCATTTACTTTTTCTCAATATTTAATAATCCTAAACACCGATACTTTTCTAAATTAGGAAAAGTAATCCAAACATAAACGCCTTCATGGAATCAAACAACTTAACTGAATACTGGCAATTGGAGGAATATTACTCTCAACGATTGTTGAGTTCCTTGGCTGACACTGGATACCAATTCATATCTTGGCAAGATCCAATTGATAATGGCGTTAATGTAAGTACAAAAAATATATACCGGTATATTATAGAGCTGCCATAATCAGATTTGGATAGAACCGGACACTCATCGAACTATACGAAAACTCGGATTAATTTAACTTTCCAATCCAATCTGACTTAATGTGTTAGGTCGATCAGGAAGAAACAGAAAACAACCAAACTAACAATACAACATACCTCATTTTTGGGGAATTAAATATGAAAAAAACACAACACCAAAAAAAAAAACCCCAGCTCAGATTATAATTATTATAGGTAGGATCGAAGGGTCTTCTTGTTTATACGCCAAGATTCTCGGGTTATGGCGGTTCTAATGTAGTTTATTATCACTGTACAGTAATTCAATTTTCGCATAACAGAAAACCCATTTTATCATAATTTTCTCAGCAAGTTGATTTTTAACGTAACACGGTGTTCGGAGAAAAAAAAGATATCTATATTTTAAAATGCGAAATAAACTAGTTTCGCATGGTAAAGTTTACTGTAGCTGGCTTTTTCCGTACACCGTGTAACCCTACAATTAACCTTATTGGCTGTAATAGGCTACTCAAGTATTTAAAGTTTCAAGCAACAACTATACTTTCAGTTGTATTTAATTTCAGCATTCAATAAATTCAAAATTCAATTAATAATGTTATCTTTTTCCTCCCCCCTCCAAAGTTAGATAAAAATGTCTTAATTCACGTGTGGAAAGACACTTCCCTGGATTCCAGCATGGCTTCGTGGCAAACTTACATAGTTCCCATCGCTCAAAAAGGCTATCAAATGATATTTTCTCCTTGCTGGTACCTTAATTACATAAGTTACGGTATGGACTGGAAAAACTATTACAACTGCGATCCTTACGACTTTGATGGTACGCGCCGAATCAAATTCTCAATTATTACTTACGGTTTAAAATTAAAATCAAATGTAATGTGCAGGTACTGATGAAGAGAAACAGTTAATTCAAGGTGGAGAAGCAGCCATGTGGGCTGAATACGTCGATGGAACCAACTTATTGTCCAGATTATGGTTAGACAATTAAAAAGCAAAGCAAAAAGACTGTAATACAAAATAATATTATGAATTAGGCCGAGAGCATCGGCTGTTGGCGAACGACTATGGAGTCCCCAAACTGTGAACGACACTGACTCGGCCAGCTTTCGTCTCGATCAGCAGCGATGCCGAATGTTAAGGTCAGGGATACCCGAATGATAAATAATTACTGCATATACATTTACCCTGAGCAATAAAATCGTAAAAATATTTTTTGCAGACGAGGAGTATCGGCCGAGCCTATTCTGAATGGTTATTGTGGAGATTATGAATGGGGCAGCAAATACGTTTAAAATGCGAGCACGAACGGTAGTCTACACGCTCACCATTAGAAATATTTCGCGGCTATTAATTCGAAAATTGTAATTCCAACTAAATGCTTACGAAAATTAAAATAAATGTGCAGTACTTTTAAATTGACGTAAATAAATAACATGCGCTACGTAACAGTAGTATTAAACTACATACCTTATAAAAACCCTTGAATATCAGCTGCTGTTGCCTGTGATCACTGATCAAGGATCATTCTGAATTTCTGATCCGAGAAGATGCCGCAGATACTGTAGGCTATACTGTACTAATTACTGGTTACTCTGGCTGAGTAACACGTCGTAGGATTCGTTTCAACAGACTACAGAGTTCGCGAAAAAGATTTCACTACTTAATCAAGGGCGTTAACTGTTAATTAAAAACATTTTACGTTTTTAAAATACCGTTTGGTAGATTACCATGATTTGGCATGATTCGCATGAACCTTTTCGCGTAAATGACGTGTTGTTAGTTTCCCGCCAATATGACGCAATTGGAGGGTTTTGTAATATCCGCTAGAGGACGCAGCACACCAGAGTCTATGCTCGAATCAATCAACAGTGATGTCATCAGCAAGTTGCGAAAGGTTTTGGGATTGTCAGCGTTCACGGAGGTACGTCGAGGGATTTTCCCCCGAAAATTGTGGTAGGTGTAATGTTTATAATATTTTAAATTGAATAGTGCGGTGTCAATAATAATTGTAAAGGGTGCATTATGAATTTATGATTTTGCGGTTGAGTTATTGAAGTCTTGTGTTTTCGAAAGACTAACGATTGTGAATTAAAAACTGATTCGAATTTTTGGTATGACGACACGTACAGTAGATTATCACTAATCGGACATCTATGGAACCGGACACCTGTGGGTTTTCAGAGAGTGGGCAGAGGGTGAATAGAAAAATAAACATTGCATGGTACTGCAGTGTTTGAGATCTTAAAATCGCCAAAAATAACTCATCGCCGAGTCACGTGTTCTAAAAAGTGCCTCGGACTGCGGTAGGGAGGGAGGGGGAGGTGTTCGGATTAGAGGGAGTCTACTGTACAATCACGAGGGCGACGAGACATGGCTCTTCACTTCACATTAAATGTACCAGCTGAGTAATTTAAAAGTTTCACTTTTAAAAAATAATTATTTGTTTCATATTACAATATTTTAATTGCACTGCATTAAATCATTTAGGCATTTAACAAAATTATATTTTACGATTACAAAAATTTTTTTTTAACTGCATTTAACAACCAAATTATTGTGCTTTTAATATGAAGGCCGGTTAAATTTTTCTTAATACCAGTACTGTAATTAAGTCTTTTAATTTATTATAGGTTACTGGTTTCCGTCAAAAAAAAAAACTTTGAACTACTCTATACATGGTAGGCTTACATGTGTACTGTATTTAGCCCCCCACAAAATTATGTGCTCGGCCCCCCACCTGTTAGACCTTTAAAAGACGACTTTTGACGATTTCGTTTACTACTTTTGCAAAATGTTGGCTAAAAGCAGGATGTTTATCTCAAACAAAATCATGAGATAGTTGCATCCTGCTGAAGTTAAGGTTCAAAGTCAATTGCCGACGAATTAAGCCTACAATGAATAATAATTTTTCATTATATGCAGTAATATTATAACCTACCGGTAATAATAAATATAAATCATTGCTTATCTTTTGGGAAGACTTTTATTAAATTTATTTTTAAAAATGCTATTATTTTATATAGGAAAGGATTATTTACGATTATCGAGCGACGATTGGTATCATTCAAAATTAAGTTGTTGTATTTTTTTTTTTTTTGCTGCCATGAATAATTCAAGTAAAAGTTTTAATGGTAAGCCAATGCCAATTATAATTTGTTTATAAAATTTTCTCACTGGCGATATGAACTTTTTTTTTTTATCATTATTATGGTTTCATAGATAAAAGCAGTGATAGCTTTCGTCATGATGCAAATCTTAAAGCTTCAAATTTGGGTTATTCTAATCGTAAATTCTCGAGCCATCACGATGATACATTTAAATCAAAATTTTCTGACCAACGAGGAAATGTTCCTTCCAAAAATCCATCGATGTCCTGGAAAAAACCGGATTTAGCTTGCTCTTCAAATAATAGAAATGAAAAAGCTGCCAGTGATAAAGGAAATCGGGGAACGACGTTAGAATATGGTAATTATAATTAATGTTAGTTGTTTTTAAAGCAAGTTTAACTGTACGTTTTACTTGCTTGTGACACTTGTCAGAAAAACAGAAAAATATTTCAATTCCAGAATCTGTCAGTTATGATAATCGCGGGAAATTATCTAACAATACGGCTGCGATCAAACCAGCATTTCCCTATCAACGAAGTACTGCCTCTTACAAAAATCCATGGCTTTCTTGGAAAAATCCCAATTTAAATAAAAGTGCCCAAGGAAATCAAGAGCAACGTGCTAATCAGCTCCCTTCCGCTGGGGCAATTCCTAAAATTCGAAAATTTGAACATGTACAAGAGCATTTACCAAATTCCAGCAGTCTTCAGTTTCAAAAAAGTTCAGAGCCTTTGGTATTTACAAGAAAAAATAATAGCATACAAAATGCGCCTAAAGAAAGTGCGGAAAATGTACTTCAACGTTTGATTAAAATGGAAAACGATGAAGTAGTATTTCATTTACAAAGTCGAAACGACAATATGACAGATTTGTTAGAAAACATTTCGAAGCATACATACTTGTTTCCTGTTTTCATCGAACTGTTGTTCAAAGTTTGTTCGAGTCAATTCTATCAAAACCATGTCATTTCTGCGTTGCAACATTTGCTGAAATCTAATTTTCCAACGGTACTAGTCAATTTTTTGGCAACGGGGTCAATTCTTACAACCGAAGCAATAGATTGGGAAAAATTTTTTTATCATTTTTTATTAGTTTTTAAAAAAGTTTTTGGTTTATTTCCGAGTGAAGCATCTGAAATCTTTGGACCAGCTGTTCTCATTGCTAAAAATTTAGTTGAAGATCTAACGCAGAAGACGGCAATTGACCCGAAGTTGTTGAACGAGTTGCAAACTTTAAATGATCAACGAATTAAAAACTTGTCAAGATTTGATAAACCAATTCAACGAAAAATGACCGAAAATGACTGGAAGCATTCTATGCAACCGCCAGATAATTTTAGATTAATGTCGATTGTAATCTCTCACGAGGATGTTCATAGCAGGGAAACGCCGTTTTTGAGACCTAATATTACTAAAGGAAGTTTTAAAGACGTCGAACACTATTTGGATGTTCAATTTCGACTGTTGAGAGAAGATTTTGTTGCACCACTACGAAAAGGGATAGTTCAATACATCAATTTATTAAAGGATAATGAAACGAAAATTATCAAATTGCAAGATGTAAAATTGTACAATAACGTTAAATTTACTATGATTGATACAATTCCACTCGGTGGAATCATGTATACAGTAAGGTTTGATATTTCAAACTTGACTTATATTAATTGGGATCAGACCAAAAGATTTTTAAATGGGACGTTAGTATGTCTTTCATCTGATGGTTTCCAGAATTTTCGCTTGGCTACGATAATCAGACGCAATTCAGCGGAATTATCGCGAGGATATGTTAATTTAAAAGCTTTGGAGGAAAATATTTGGGAAATTAATGAGAATGAGATTTTTGTAATGATTGAAAGCCCAACTTATTTTAAAGCCTGTTGTCCGATTTTAGAAGGTTTGAAAAACACTTCAGAAGACACAATGCCATTTGTGAATAATATTGTTAAAGTTGACACCGAAATTAGTCCTCCGGATTATTTGAACGAAAATGTTTGTTACGATTTAGAAGGCATTGTTGCCAAAGAAGCATCTCGAAATACCTGTTTTCCACTAGAATTTTCATCTTGGCCATCTCCAGCCGATCTCAATTTAGATAAAGCGCAGTACGAAGCTTTCAAAGCAGCTCTAACGCGAAAAATTGCCATCGTTCAAGGACCTCCAGGAACTGGAAAGACATTTTTGGGTTTAAAAATTGTGCAGGTTTTATTAAATAATAAAGATTTTCGGAAGGATTCACCAATTTTAATTATTTGTTGCACTAATCACGCCTTGGATCAGTTTTTAGAAAAAATTATGGAGTTTGGCCCAAAAGCAATTGTTCGAGTTGGCGGTCGGTCAAGATCAGAAAAATTAGCAAAATTTAATTTAAGCAACGTAAAAGAATATCGGGTGTCTGATCATCTGGTCCCATCTGTTGTTCGTAGATCGCGATCAGCAGTGCTTAGTGAAATTCGTGATATTACGGCTGATATTAATAAATGTCGATCGAAATTGAATCAAGATTTTCAAACAATTTTGTCAAAATATAGTTTACGAGAGGTTATATCCCCTAAGCATTTTGAACAACTATACAGCTTTAGATATTTTAACCCAACAAGTAACGATAAGTTTGAAGAATGGTTAGGTGTGGAAGCTGTCATGAATTGCGATGATTTAGGCGCAGCTATTTTGGCAGAAAGTCAACAAGGTGAAAGCAATTGCGAAATAACAAAACAGCTACAAATTATGAATTTCGAATTAGCAAAGAAAGATTGCATGAGTGAAGACGAAGTTTCAAAAATTGAAAATTTGAAATGGATTAAAATGTTTAACCGCTGGAGACTTTATAGACATTGGGTTGCTAAATTCAGGGCTTTACAATCGGACAAGTTAACAGAATTATTGAAAAAGTATGAAATGAGCTGCAAAAAATTTGACGAAGTTGACCAATTATTTGACAAGGAAATTCTTCAAAATGCTACTATCATTGGAATGACAACAAATGGTGCTGCCAAATACAGATCAACATTACAACAAGTTCAACCAGCGATTGTTATTGTCGAAGAAGCCGCGGAAGTATTGGAGGCTCACATTATTACTGCTCTGTCAAAGAACTGTAAACACTTGATTTTGATAGGTATAACAATAGTTATTAAATTATTTGATTAAGATAATAAAAATTTTTATTTCTTTTAGGAGATCATAAGCAACTAAGACCAAATCCTACCGTTTATGAGCTTACAAAACATTACGAATTGGACGTTTCTTTATTTGAGAGGCTGATTAAGAACGGACTACCGTACGAGCGCCTCACTACTCAGTTTCGAATGAGACCAGAAATTGTTTCTCTTATTGTTCCTCACATCTACGACGTCCTTCATAATCATCCATTTGTTGAAAAATATGATCAAATTGGAGGGATGAGAAAGAATGTTTATTTTTTAGACCATCAGAATAGTGAAACGTCGTTCAATGATTCTAATAGTAAATCAAATGAGTTTGAAGCAAGCATGACTGTTGCTTTGGCAAGGTAAAATAGTGTTTTATTAATTTAAAATAATTACAAATATTCAAATTGCAGTTGTTTTTTTTTTTAGATATATACTACTTCAAGGATATATGCCAACTCAGCTGACAATTTTATCTTTTTACCTAGGACAAGTCTTTTTGATGAAACGTTTGATGAAAAATACGATCGTTGAAAATGTTAATTGCACAGTTGTGGATAATTTTCAAGGAGAGGAAAATGATATAATTTTATTATCGTTAGTAAGAAGCAATGATGATGAAGGGTTCGAGAGAAGCATTGGATTTTTAAAAATTGAAAATCGAGTTTGTGTTGCTTTATCTCGAGCTAAGAAAGGTTTTTACTGCGTTGGTAATTTTCAATTATTATGTTCTCAAGCCGACATATGGACGTCAGTCGCCAGCAAATTGCAGGAAATGGATGCAATTGGACCTGGGTTTCCATTAATTTGTCAAAATCATCCCAAACATACTGTCGATGCTAATGTAACGAAGGATTTCGATAACGTTCCGGAAGGCGGGTGTCTTGAGCCTTGTGAATACCGCATGAAGTGTGGTCACAAGTGCGAAAAAGTTTGCCATATTATTGACAAAGAGCACGTAGAAATTAAGTGCTTAAAAATTTGCTCAAAATTATTATGCGAAGAAAAACACAAATGTCCTAAACCGTGTTACGAAACATGTGGATTTTGTGAAGCGAGTGTCGAAATTATGTTAGACTGTGGTCATATAAATACCGTGCCTTGCTTTAAAAAATATTTGAATAATGTATGTACACAGCTGATAGATGTGGATTCGCCTTGTGGACATCTTGTGACAATTCAATGTGGTTTGGCGAAAAATAAGAAGACTGTATTAAAAGCGTGCAAACGTCCTTGTGGAACTGTTTTATCGTGCGAGCACATTTGCAAAGGATCGTGCTACGAATGTAAACAAATGCGAATTCACATTTCATGCCAAGAAAAGTGTGGACGAACACTTGTTTGTGGACACAGCTGCAACGTTCCCTGCGCCGCGACTTGCCCTCCGTGCGAGCAAAATTGCGAGAATCGTTGCATCCACAGCAAATGCCCTAAAATATGTGGCGATCCTTGTGAACCATGTAGAGAGCCGTGCGCTTGGCAGTGCCCACATAAAACCTGCAAAAAATTGTGTTATGAAATGTGCGATCGAGAGCCTTGTTCGGAACCGTGCTCAGTTGTATTGAAATGCGGTCACCCTTGCATCGGTCATTGTGGGGAGCCGTGTCCAACCAAATGCCGAGTTTGCGATAAAGATGAAGTGTGTGAAGTATTTTTTGGCGAAGAGGATGAAGAAGATTCGAAATTTGTGCTAATCGAAGATTGCAATCACGTGGTCGAAAGTAGAGGAATGGATACTTGGATGAACACGGACACCGACACTGGATCCGAAATTAATATGAAGTCCTGCCCCAAATGTAAAACCGTCATTAGAAAAAATTTACGATACGGCAACATTTCAAAAACAATACTCAACGATGTTATTTCCGTTAAAAGAAAGATTTTAAAAGAGCATTTGGATTTAAAGCGAGAAACAAAAAAAATGAAGACAGCAGCAGCCGAAGCAATTCCCGAAATATACATGTTCCGTTCGTCTAAGTATGTGATTTCGGAAAAAATCAAGAAACTAAATTTAAGTTTAATTGACGTCAACTTATTAAACAATCAAATAAATTTTTTATTAAAAATGAGTGAGATTTGGCGGTGTAATAATCGTACAAGTAAGTTCGACATTGTAGAAGAAAATTTACTAGAACTTGAAGAGATCTTGATTTTGTTGATTATGAGCTCGGCATCAGCATCCGCCTTGAAGGAATTTACGGAAGAGCTCAAACGAGTTGAATTTCTTCGAAATGTAATAGTTTCTGTACAACATAAAACGTTGAACGTCGAGGCAAATAAATGTTTTCAAGAACTGCGTTTAATTCTTACAAATAAGCAACCATTTACCACGAAACAGGAAGAGATTGTGCAAGCTAAAATAAAGGAATTAAATCGTCTTCAAACTGGATTGGGGATTACCGATGCTGAGAGAATGGAAATAGTTAGCGCGATTGGATTAAGTAAAGGACATTGGTTTAAATGTCCCAACGGACATATTTATGCTATCGGAGAATGTGGAGGTGCAATGCAGAGGGGAAAGTGTCCAGAATGCGGGGAAACTATTGGTGGTCAACAACATCATTTGACTGGCGACAATCGATTGGCTTCAGAAATGGACGGAGCTGTACGACCAGCATATCCCACCTTTTAATCTAACGTTATGAAGTCAAAGTAAGTTCAATTGTATTTTAACTTGCCTTAAATTGTCTTATTTCATTTGCGTTTTTCTGAAATCTTTTTGTATAGGACGGTCATATGCTGTGATATCGTCGTTTTACAGAATTTGATTAACCTGGAATTACTTGAATGCAGTAAAATATCCGTTTACGATAGTTTTTAACAAGTGCTCTGCTTAATTCATGAAAGTTATGTAACAGATACATCATACTTGACAATTAAGCAGCTACATTTTAATAATTAATTAAATCGGATTATGTCATCCGGCTGATTTTAAACATTGGCTAATTTTTATACTCGTACATTTCAATGGCATAATTATTATGCATATTTTTGGCAAATTTATTAAGATTCCAATGTGTATAGAGAGATCTCGGTTATATGGTTAAATTAAGGTTCTTTTTTTTTTCTATTAAATCTAAATTTTAAGTGGGTCTCTGATTGGAAAACAATGGCACGCACAAACTAATTTAAATTGCGCAATTTAAGTTCAAAATGTTTTAAAACGAAAAGTGATTTTCTTGTATGCAACGTTGAATTTTTCATATTTAACGTTGTAAAATGAATTAAAAATGTTTTAAAAAAATAATTTAAGTCATTTTTCAATAAGGCAAGGAGGCTAAGATTTAAATAATATATTTATAACATTGTAAAGTACATTTATTTTTTTATTGTAGTTTATTTTCGGTGTGCTCCAAAAAGAAACTTTTCAAAATGCTGTCGATAGCGTCAATGGCGTGATCAGTGTTCTTAATTGCACTGTACAGTATTATAGTATATAACAAAAATTAAATTATACGAGCACATTAAATAGCAAGTTTAGTTACTGCAGTTTTGTTAGCTTTTTTTAAAAAATTTTTTACTTTGATAAAAGTTTTAATAAATTTTATGTAATTGAAAAAAAAACTCAGCATAAGCAGGTAAGATACAGTACATGTAATATTGTTTTTATTTTCACTACATTATTACATTTTTTTTTTTCTTAAATTGGAACAGATTAAATTTATTAACATTCAGAACTCTTTTTTAAATTTTTTAGCTTAAATTTCAAATTTCTGTACAATGTTGGGCTAATAATATTTGTTTAAAATATACCGCTACCATTATTCACAGTTTTCTCAATTCTACAATAGATGACGCAACAATAGCCGTCTCCTTGTCAATCAAGAAATAAAAAACAAAAGTTTATTACAGCTGCACGTAGGGATTTTCCCTTGTACAGTAGTCGTTTTCCGAAAGTCAGTTGATTATGAAAATATTTAGAATAATTTTTTGGTACATTTAATCTTAAAAGCTAAATTAATTTTATAAACTCTAATACATGTATAGCATTTTAAAGATTTTTTTTTAATTTAAAATAAAATGAAGGCTTGAGACCTTTCAATGCAAAAAAAAAAAAAAATATAGCCCGCTCAGGTGAACTTCCCCCGTGACGTCACTCGAGCGCGTCAAACTACCGCGATGTTCGGAATCTGATCTCATGTGATGCGTTGAGTCAGCGCTTTGGACGAGGAAAACAATTTTGATGCTGCGATAATTTTCAGAAGTTATATAAATTCGGTTCTTTGACAGCAGCAAACATTCATCCAGGACATATTAATCCTCCATCGAGGTAAATATTTAATTTTCTTAATTCTTTAAGATTGTACGTGACGATCAGAGGCGGATTTAGAATCCATTAGCCCTATTAGATCCATTTTGGATCCAGCATCCGCCACTGATGACGATTATCACGAAGCTCATTACATGTACTGTATTGAGAATTAATTACTGTATTGTCAAATGAAATTTAATACTCGTAAAATGGCAATTTTTTTCTAAGTTGACAAAGATTATTACATTTTAATATCAAAATGCTAAAATTTTCGATTTGGAATTGTATGCTTCAAACTTTTGTGACATGTTTCAAAATTACCATACATGTACTGTAGTTACAAGGCCAGGTTTACATAGCATCAGTTGAGTAGTAGCCTACATTGGCCCAAGAAAGCTTTCATTAATGACTAAATGATGACAACAAACCACAAAAATAATTATACTCGTATATTATATTTTTTTGATTACCAGAGATGTAGCGGTTTTCAAGGTGTAGTACACGCGTGCCGCGGTGCGCCAGAATATTTAGGCTTCACCTCTAAAGCGTTCACGGATAAAGGGTTCAAGACGAAAGGTTCAGTACTTAAATAAATAATAATTATAACAATGTATTTCAGAGATATTATACGTGTTAAAATGTTGGAAATAGAATGTTTGCTGAATGACATAAGCTTACAGTATTTAGATATTGTTAGGTTGGGCAAAAGGTGTCATGCACCGTTTGTCGGTGAACGCTTTGATAGTTATTATGTTTTGCAGTAGGCTATTGACAGCAACTGTAACAGTATTGAACAAGTCAAATTGTAAGGTGAGGTTGCGCGATAATTTTGATAAAGGGTTCGCACGGTCATTGAATATTTTGTCGGGACAACCTGACACTTGTTCAATTAAGTTTAATAATAATACAGTTCTGTATTGCATTACATAAAAGCGTACAAAATTGGAAATACGGTTTATCGACGATTATTCCGTAATACTTAGGCCAACATTCTCGCGACATATTTATACAGTACCGGGATTTCATCTCTTCCGAGTTAATAGTTTGTTGTGCATGTAGACCTACATGTACAGTATTTGAAAGCGTCAAGGCCATCAGCATAATTAAGTACCAGTAGTATTTTCTAAGCGCTATCGTACTTCAAAGGCATTTCTGTGAATAAAAGTTTCTTGTGGTAGTTTGATTTTTCTAGTCATAAATAAACAATAGCACTTAGTATTACCTATTTCTTTTAAGCAGCGTTTAAGCGGTGATAAATAAAAACTTAAACTTATCACATACGGTTCCGGTACACTGTACTTTACAATAATATAAACCAGTAAGCAGAAAAACTTTCCTAAATTTTTTCTAAAAAAAAAAAAAATTAAAGTGTTTCTATTTGCTTTATAAAAAATGTTTTATTTTCCTAAGCGTTTTCTTAAAACATCACTTTTTTTTTTTTCAAAAAATTTTTTTTTGTTTTTTATAAAATTTTTTATTTAGATTCTAAACTTTTCTAAAAATTTCTAAATTTTCTATATTACGTGTTTAAGGTTAAAAGTCATAATATTAATAAAAGATGGCAATTTTTGTAAATAGTTTTTTTACTTTCGTAAATACTGAATTTTTTTAATATTTTTAAAAATACAGTATTTTAATTTTTCTATCAAAAATTTATTTAAAAAAAGGTCTTAAATTTTCTATATATCGGGTGGCGCAAAAAAAATGGGACCCCCTGTTATTTTTGTTATTGTAAAAAAAATTTGTAAAAACTTTAAAAATATATTATATTATAAAAACCACGATAGGTAGTTAATGAAATAGTGACGTCAAAGGTTTAGTTAGCAAGTAAAGAAAATTTTACAATTTTAAATTCGCCAAAAACATAATTTGGTTATATTGCAAGTTTTCAAGAGGGGTCCC